>PVIR01013095.1:0-11442 GCA_004026965.1 Petromus typicus | reverse complement strand
GTCAAATGGGACCTCCAATCCTAGCTTTTTGAAGAATCTCCAAACTGATCTCCACAGGGGTTGTACGAGTCTACAGTCCCACCAACAATGGAGAAGGGTTCCTTCTTCTCTGCAAGGCTGAAATATTTTTTAAATAGGTGAGTCTACTCATAAGTTATCACTTGTCTACATATTGAAGGTCTTAATAGTTATAAATCATAGGGGCCGGGGATTTAGCTCAGTGTTTCCGGCGCCTGTCTTGCAAGCGCAAGGACCCCTGTTCGATCCCCGGTAACCACATAACTATACTGGGTGTGGAGACTCACGCCCAGTAGCAACCAGTACCACATACCACAGTGCCGGGCGTGGTGGCTCACGCCTATAATCCTAGCGCTCGGGAGGCAGAGGCAGGAGGATTGCTGTGATGTGAGTTTGAGGCTGAGCTCAGGGCCAGCCTGAACTACAAAGCGAGACCCTGTCTCAAAAAACCTAAAAAAAAAAAAAAAAATAGTTATAAATCATAGAACTAAAAAGAAAGACTTATTTGCAGTAATGAAAGAGCAGGGCTGGGGATATAGCTCAGTGTTTCCGGCGCCTGTCTTGCAAGCGCAAGGACCCGGGTTCAATCCCCCGGTAACCACATACAATACTGAGTGTGGAGACTCATGCCCAGCAGCAACCAGCACCACATACCATAGTGCCAGGTGTGGTGGCTCACGCCTGTCATTCCAGCGCTCAGGAGGCAAAGGCAGGAGGATTGCTGTAATGTGAGTTTGAGGCTGAGCTCAGGGCCAGCCTGAACCACAAAGCGAGACCCTGTCTCAAAAAAAACCTTAAAAAAAAAAAAAGGGCCGGGGATATAGCTCAGTGGTTCTGGCGCCTGTCTTGCAAGTGCAAGAGTCCGGGTTCAATCCCTGGTAACCACATAACAATACTGGGCGTGGAGACTCACCCCAGCAGCAACCAGTATACCACATACCACAGTACCGGTCGTGGTGGCTCATGCCTGTAATCCCAGCACTCGGGAGGCAGAGACAGGAGGATTGCTGTGATGTGAGTTTGAGGCTGAGCTCAGGGCCAGCCTGAACTACAAAGCGAGACCTTGTTTCAAAAAACCTTAAAAATAAAAAAATAATAATAACAATGAAAGAGCAAGTAATTTAAACTAGGACTGGAAAGGGGAAAAAATGTTAAAAATATGTGAACTGAGGATTTAGCTCAGTGGTTTTAGTGCCTGCCTCACAGCCACAAGGTCACGAATTCGATCCCCAGTACCAATATACATATATACTTAAAGATATCAGACAATAACCAATATGAAAAATTTCTAAGAAAAGAGAAACCGGTAGTTGACGTTCCCCAGAGAATCTAGTGGTGGCTGAAGTGTTAAGTGGTTATCCTGATAACCCCACAGGACCACATGTAAGGGTCCCAAATGGCTGGCTACTCATTAAAGATAAGAATGAGGCAGAAATAAAAAGGCCTTTAAAGGCTTGGTGGATCAGCTCTGAAGATTCTATGTCTGAAATTAGACTAAAGTTATCTAGCAATTTTACAGCTTCCAGATGCCTCAGGGAAGAAGATCCCAATCTGCCACTCAAGAAGAAGAAAGGTCCTCGCTGTGGCGGACAGGCTCTAGCGTGACCCCTGACTGCTGTCTCTGTTACATTACTTGTTTGTATGTGAGATCTGTGACTTACCTCACATCAGTAGAGAACTATGAAAATGATGGAACACACAAGATTATAGATACAAGGGGCTACACTGTATTCTAAAGCCCACATTAATGAGTCCCTTGGTACTGGGCAAGCAAGTGTCATGTGAGCTGTCCTTTTGGTGGGGCCGTGGCAAGCAACTGAGGGAGGTCTCCAGACAACACTTGCCAGAAAACAGGCCCTTCCTCTTAATAATCTACAAGGAACAGACTGCTGCCAACAACTATATGATTTTGGAAGAAACAGAAAGGAAAATTACCATGTACTGAAACTAGGATCTCGAATGAAGATTTGACATTAGAACAGGCATAGCTGAAGGAAAAAAGTAGAGAATGATCACAAGTTAGAAGAAAATATTCAGAAAAATGCAGACAAGGACAAAAGAATAAAGGAGAAAAGTTGAGAGATATGGAAGATGCAGTAAGAGGTTAACACAGGAAATTAGTATGTAGGGGCAATAAAATGAAACACATGCAATAGTTTATGATTACAGAATATTAGAAACATTGATGAACAGCATCAAACTCCAGCTTCAAGAACCCTTACCAGCTGGGAAAGTGATGCCTGCGGTAGTTAAATAACACAGGCTGAGGAATGAGAATGACTGGAGCCCTGGAATTTGTTGCCAATTGAGGCAGGAAAGCTGGAAAAAAGGAGAGAGTGGGGGGAGGAAGAGCAAGGATCATAATGAGCCCAAACAAGGTAAATGAAAACCAGGGTTGAGGCGTAGCTCGGTGGTAAAGCAAATGTTTAGCATGTATGAGGCCGTGGGTTCAATCCCCAACACATAACTGTTTTCCCCCATCTCTGTTTTATGACATTTGTGATTGCATTTAGGTCCACCTCGACAATCCAAAATGCCAAGAAAAATAACTGTAAGATATCCTAAATTTATTACAGGATCCTAGCATGGAGAGGAGGGAAGACTGGGGAGGTTAATAAGCTAGCAGCTACCAAGCAAAAGCAAAAGACTGTCTCATATTCTTTTATTTATTTCTTTTTTTTTTGAGACAAGAGTTTCCTTTTGTGGTTCAGGCTGACCCTGAACTCAGCCTTGAACTCACAGCAGTCATCCTGCCTCTGCCTCCCAAGTGCTGGGATTATAGGTGTGAGCCACCACACTGGGCACGGTGGTATGTGATACTGATTGTTGGTGGGTATGAGTCTCCACATCGGGTATTGTTGTATGTGGTTACCAGGATCGAACCTGGGTCCTTGTGTTTGCAAGAACCACTGAGCTAAATCCCCAGCCCCTGTCTCACATTCTTGAGTTTAAATTGAAATCTTAAATCCCTTCATGACGTCCCTTATGCCACTGCATCCTATTTACAACTAGCATCCTGACACAAGCAACAGTTACATTTTATGGACTCTTCTCCTATCCCAAAGCTTTCCCTACTTTGTGTTATCTCGCCCTTCCTACCTATAGCTAATACCGTTTAAACTACTTATAAGCTCCTTCCTGAAAAAACTTTTTGGTGGTGGCTCATGCCTGTAATCCCAGCACTTGGGAGGCAGAGGTAGAAAGATTGCTGTTTAGTTTGAGGCTACACAGTGTGCCTGGGCTACACAGTGAGTTTAGGGCCAGCCTGAACTACAAAGTGAGACCCTGTATTAAAAAAAAAAAATTTTTTTTTTTTGAAATAGGATCTTATTATGTAATTCAGGCTGGCTTTGAAATCACTCTGTAGCCCAGGCTGGCTTTAAACTTGTAAGTACCCTCCTGCCTCAGCCTCCCACATGCTAGCATTACAGACATATGTCACCACAGAAATTAAGAGTTTTGTTATAAAAATCTTAGCTATAGGTTTAGCAGACATACTTTTCTAAATGCTACCTCGCCTGTCTCCTGGAAGTTATAGGAATGTGTCCCAGGACCTGGTCTTTTTTCTAGCTAGCATCAGAAACAGCTCAATAAACCCTTTACTTCAGAGAACAATCAGTCCCAAGAGTTTTGGTCTAACAAGGATAATCTTCCTATTTTAAGATTCTTAATCACCTCTGCAAGGCCCATTTTCTTGCAGTGTGGATTTACAAATTCCAGAGGTTAGTTAGGATCTGGTTATCTTTGAGGGACCATTATTCAGCCCACTATAAGGTAGTAAACCATTTGGCACACATTGAATAGCCATCAAAATATTTAATAACCACCATAGGCTCCAACCAATAAAATCAGAAGCACCAACTACTAAGCATGGAGGGCTGACATAAACAGCCCTGGCAGAGGCCGCCTCTGGAAAGCAGCCCAGCACTTGAGTTGCCAGCACCTCCCGGGATCAGCAATGAATAAGGCTTCCCTGGGGCTGGACCGGACGTAGCTGCTTATTTCCTCTTTTTAAATGGCACAGTGTGTCTTCATGCATTCGTCTCCAGGTCTTGTTAGTTTTCTGTTACCTATTTGAATAAATCATATACGGGTACCATATTTGTGACAAAGTTGAAAATTCACTCCTTTCCCTCTGAAGCTTAAGGTAACCTTTGTCTGTGATAAACTAACAAGACCTAAGAGGAAAAAGAACATACAAATTGTGTTACATACATAAAACATGGGAACATGATACTCAAAGAAAGCCAAAGGGCTAAACCTTAAATAGATCCTAACAAAAGAGTAAGACCATGGGCATTTTTTTTTTTAAAGACAGGCTGTTGCTGTGTAGTTCGGGCTGGTCTCAGACTCTGATATTCCTGCCTCAGCCTCCTGAGCGCAGGGATTACAAACATGCCACACACCTGGTTAGGATCTTGGGCTTCTAACAGGCTGTGACCTGGGGCGCAGATGTGTACATGAGCAAGGGTCATCTGTTACCCCGGCCACATCTCCCCTCTCTGGTCCTCTCTATCCAAGCCAGGTGTCCGGGCCCCCTAGCCCTTTCTTCCTTCAGAAAGACCCTTCCTCTAGGCAGAAGGGGCAGGATGTAGTCAGGTAAGAAAAGCTTTTGCATTTGCTGTTGACTTTATTGTGCAGATAGATGTAAATTCTTTGTGGGGGTGGGGAGGGGCAGCTTTTCAGAGCCCTCCTGGTCTGAAATTTGAATGACCCAAGTCAAAATATGACAGGGAAATCTACCTGGGGTAGGATATTTGACTCTCTCACAAGACTTGTGTTAATCTTTTCTAAATTTTATGCTTGAATATTTTTAAACAATCTGATCTTAATCTTCATTTTGAAATAGCATATCTAAATGAATACGTGGTTTATGAACTCAGATTGCATTAATGAAACAAATACACCAATATACACTAAATAGGCTTTAGAAAACACAAAGCTCTTTTTCTTTACATTTTTTTCCTTTGCAAATTAAAATATCTCTGTTTCTTGCAAAGATTGAGGTAAAAGGTGCATGTGATAGAGGCATAGGTAAAATAAGTGTCGAGTTCAATCCCTGGGAACCACATATCACAATGTCAGGCATGGTAGCTCATGCTTATAATCCCAACACTCAAGAGGCGGAGGCAAAAGGATTGCTGTGAGTTTGAGGCTAGCTGGAGCTACACAGTGAGTTCAGGGCCATCCTGAACTACAAATCAAGTGCTTGTCTCAAAAAAAAAATTATATATATGTATGTGTGTATATATATATATATATATATATATATATGGACTTTAAAGTTCAATATGAATTGAAGTGACTACTACATCAAGAACACAGTTGGAAAGAGTAGAGCAGGTTAATCTCCTGTTTGCCTCATGAGCTGCTGTAAGGCAGTCATGACCAGCAGAGCTATAAATGCCCCCACGTTTCCCTTTCCCCGGTGTACATGCCTCGTCATCCCTGGGATTTGACACATATACTACCATGATCAGGAAGATGATCCAGACGGCCTGATCTCATCATATGAGCCTTTAAAACCAGAGTTTTCGTGGCTATTGCACAAGAAGAACTGGAAAGTTGAAGTCCATGTGGGTTCAACATGCCAGGGCTGGCGTGAAGCTGGAGGGAGGAATGTGGACAACTTTGCACGCTCGGACGAGTAGCCGGAAACTGAGACCTCTGTCGCACAACCGAATGTGAGGCACTGAGCTCCTCCAGCAGCAGAGCCACAGATGATAAATACCCAGGTAGATACCTTGATTCCCGCCATCTGGGACCTTGAGCAAGAACTTAGATAACAGGTGAAAGGAAACAAAGATAAGCAGAAACAAAACAAGGAAAATCATAATTTAAAAACTGTACCTTTAAGAAAACTGAAGCCTCAGGACACAAAGTTGCCAAGGTTGAACCGCCTTTATCTCTCCTAGGAAATTTGTTTCGAACCATTCCCAAGGGTTTTAAAGATTCCGAGACTCTAAGTCCAACTTGTGCTTTGCCTCCACTCCCACACATTCACAGATCCCACAGACTCCCTTCCTCAAGAAAGCAGCACTGTTCAGTAGTAGCTTATCTTTAAACCTCAAATACTGCAAGTGGTTGGCATTCTAGCCTAGCACACTGAGTGAATAAACTGACGGTGGGAATGCACATTCTAGACCACACATCTGTTTTTTGAGACAGGGTCTCACTGTGTGGTTGCCCTTGAATTCACTGTGTAGCCCAGGCTATCGTCAAACTCACAGCAATCTTCCTGCCTCAGCCTCCTAAGTGTTGGGATGAGAGGCATGAGCCACCACACCTGGCTAGATGGCCCATTTTAAAGATGCAACCAAGACTACATTTTTTAAAAATCCAGCCCTGACAATAATGAATCTTTCTCTCAAGGGCTAGCACCCTTGCTTTCTCTGAGTGTGGACTTCTTTAATTGCTGAATAAAACCGTCCATGTTTCTCACTGATACAACCCAAAAACTTTTTCTGTGACTGAGTTGGAGGGGATGAACTGAGGTCCCCATCTCCTCTTTGTGGACCGCCCCAGAACCCATCCAGAGACAGTACCATACACACCTTCATGACCCACAGGAATCCAAAGTGTAAATAAAGAGCAAAATAAAAGATATGCAATAAGAAACAGGGAGACAAATCTTTTGCAAATGTGAAAAGGACCAAGAGATGGAGGGAGGACAAGGGAAAGGGAGGTGAGAAGGAATTAAGGCGTGTTACCTACATGTGCCAATGACCCCTGATGAGTGTAATCATTATGAGTACTGCGAACATGTACTAAATACAAACATAATTTTTAAAAGAAACTCTTTCTCCAGAAATGCTCCCAGGACATGCTTAACTTCGTCATGGCTACTCTAAGTACCTCAAATACTGCGATGCCTCTTGATTACCTGTCCTGTTGAATCTAACACCTGTTCCAATAAATCCACTAACAGCCAGAAAGCAACTTTCACTGGCCTCTGGGTCATCCTGGGCGCCACAGAAACAGAAACTTGATTCAACCCCTAAACATGAGTCCATTCTTGTTACTCTAAATAAATGATCAAATATGATCATGTTCAAGCTTGTTTATGATTAAAAAAACAGAAAAAAAAATCTCTGAGATGTCCTAAATTTAATTACAAAGCGCCAGGGATGGTAGCAAAGACAGATGGGAATGGAGCATAATTAGTAGCAAGCTATGAGCTGAGAATAACAACAGATATTTAACATTCTTAAATTTTATTTTTGCATTTATTTACTTATTTATTGTGTTGGCAATCAACCCAGGGCCTCACAGCTGCCAGGTAAATGCTCTACCACTGGGTTATAACCACAGCTCCCTAAAATGCATTTTAAAACCTTGACTGAAGTCGTTTCATGACCCTTGGCTTGCAGCACCACCCAGAGCCAAGCAGTCCACCCGGAGCCATGGCCACCACTCCTGGTAGACACTCTTCTGTCCTAAAGCCTTCCTCACCGTGGAATCCTGCCCCTCTTTCTCCAGCCAATGTGAATTCAACGTAGATAATGTAATACCCTCCACCCCCACTTTTTCATTATGCAGTATTCTTGCTTTTTAGGTCCACTAGTTTTCCAAGAGCTATCTGCCTTCACTGCTGGAGGCTGTAGAAACTTGTCCGAGGACTGCTCCTTTTTGGCAAACATCTGAAATGGCTCAATAAACTTTATTTCTGAGACCTCTCAATCTCCTGAGTTTTGACTTAACAACTGCCAAGAATAATCTACTCTACCTCCTATGAACTTGGTCACCAAAGAGGAATTTCTGGACACAAAACTAAACTGCTGAAGTGATTTAATGCAGGTTTTCTCAGTTTCCGCACTATGCACCATGGACATTTTGGACTCGATCATTTCTTTGGAGAGGAGGGTGGGGCACCCAGTCCCTGTGCCCTTTAGGATATTTAGCAGCATTTCTGACCTCTGCTCACTAGACATTAATAGTAGCTCCTCCTCTTAAACCAAGCTGTGGCAATAAAAACTGTTTAAAAGTCCATATTTTTATTCATTTACTTTTTGTGGTGCCAGAGATCAAACCTATGACCCAGCACAAGCTACGCAAGTGCTCTACAACTGAGCTACACTCCCAGCCCTGAAGGACATATCCTTATTTGTAGATCAAATGAAGCTATAGCTATTGTACATATTAAATGTGAGGGGCTGGGGATTTAGCTAGGTTGCAACCACAAGGGCCGAGGTTTGATCCCCAGTAACCACATACAACGATGCCTGGTGTGGTGATTCACGCCCACCAGCAATCAGAATGCGTACCACAGTGCCAGACATGGTGGTTTAAATCTGTAATCCCAGCACTCAGGAGTGCTGGCAGGAGGACTGCGGAGTTCGAGGCTGAGTCCAGGGCCAGCCTGAACTACAAAAAAGGCGAGAACCTCTCTCAGAAAGAAAAACAAACAAAAAAACCTAAAAAAAAATTCCTTATCACCAAGTCCACAGCCTTGTAATAACATAGTAATCTTCATCTAACTGTTTAATGAATATTTTCATGCTTAATTCAATCACCTTCTTCTTGCATTACATATATATTAGGGGTTTTCCCCCCTGCCTATATATCATATATGTTTTGTAGCAGATATCTATGAACTTAAATCTTTTCCTAAAGGTCTTTTGCAGGACAAGCTATAATTACATCTCTGGTGTACTTTTTTAATCTCAGATATACTGGCATATGCATTTAGTTTTACAGCAAATGGTTGAAATTTAAACTGAATAAGAGTTCGAGATTTTCCTTTACCATCTCATAGTCTGCTTTAAGGGACAGCTAGTGGGCTGATAGGGCAACGCAGGCGGGCACTCTGGAGCCCACTGGCTCTTAACACCTGTAATGTTTGAGGCACTGGAATTTATAGCAAATTCTCTACTCCACATCAGATTCTCATTCTCTCTCTCTCGCTCTCCCTCCCTCCCTCCCTCCCTACATCCCTCTTTCTCTCTCTCTCTCTCTCTCTTGTTTTAGAACATGAGAGAATTTTTTCACAACCTAATGACCTGCATATGTTCAAATGAGACTAGTGGTAGGGAATGGTAGGGAACATATAGTTAAATAATAATGAATTGGAGCCAGAGATTTAGCTCAATGGTTCTAGTGTCTGCCTGGCAAGCACAAGGTCCCAAGTTTGATCCCTGGTAACCACATATCATAATGCCAGATATGGTAGCCATGCCTCTAATCCCAGCACTCTGAGAGGCAGAAGCAGGAGGATTGCTGTGAGTTCAAGGCCAGTCTGAACTACAAAGTGAGACCCTGTATCAAAATAATAATAATAAGAATAATGAATTGACCAAACTTTTTACCTAATGCCTTGTTTCATGTTCTTTGTTAAGAGTTCTTTTTTATGCAAAGAATGTAATAGTTCTACTGTAGACAGATTTTTAGATGTGCTGTATAAGGAATTGCAGAATAATGTGTTCTGAGCCAAAAGCTAACCCTTTTCTATTTGTTTCTGTCATACAAAATGATGTCTGTGTGGTGATGGTTCATATGGAAACAAAATATTAACAAAGATGTTTCCTAGCAGAGAAATTTGTAGAAGCTCTCATTGTTTATGAAAGATGTTACTGAGCAAAAATTGTTTATCTTTATATTGAAATGATAGATTTATACTTGTATGTATAAACAGCTAGCAAAAAATATTTATAATTAAACTAAATATTGGTTGCCACATTGAATTTTATAATCAGTTCAGAATGGAAACCTTACTGATTCATGTTTTTTTCTATCATTCTATAGTCTAGTTTGGATTTTGCTGCATAACAGAAATGACACTTTAAGAAAAAAAAGACCAGGGCCGGGGATTTAGCTCAGTGGTTCCAGCGCCTGTCTTGTAAACACAAGGGCCAGGGTTTGATCCCTGGTAATCACATACAATACTGGGTGTGGAGACTCACGCCTACCATCAATCAGTACCACATATCACAGTGCCAGGCGTGGTGGCTCATGCCTGTAATCCCAGCACTCGGGAGACAGAAGCAGGAGGATTGCTGTGATGTGTGTTTGAGACTGAGCTCAGGGCCAGCCTGAACTACAAAGTGAGACCCTGTCTCAAAAAAAAAAAAAAAAAAAAAAAAGAAATGTCAGCTCTAGGGGCCAAGAATGTAGCTCATGGGGCTGAGGATGTAACTCAGTCATGCCGCACTGCCTTCCAGTACAAAGTCCTTAATTTAATCCCTGGTACTATAAAAGACAAAAACAAAAACAAAAAAACAGACAACTAAAAAGAAATGTCAGCTCTTGAACAGCCAGATAACAACCGTGCTGGTTGTGCTCACTGTGGACAATTTTCACTTTGTCTTCTACTTGAATTAAATGTTGCACAACTCACACAGCAGGATGTGACCTTATCAATGATACCTACGGTATTTTTTATCAGTAGAAATTATTTCATCCAGTATATAAAATATTCTATTTATACCTGTCACCTACACCCACTGATACCATTATCACAATAGACTATCAAACATTCATGGCCAGGCTGTACCTAGTGGAAAGATGTACCAGTAAGGTAGAAGTAATAGATGGAATCATTATTTTTAGAAACCAGAAGTCCTTTGAAATGGAGAGTGTGATGTCAACAAGGCATCAGCTCAATGCCAACTATCTCCCAAGAGTCATTTACATCCATTCCATGGCTTCTTATATCTTTGAGGCCTTGCAGATAACACATCTGCTTTCTGATCAGAGTCATTAATTTATTTAACTTATGAGTGGGAGTCACAAGCACCTTTACACGTCAATGACCAACGTGGAAATATCCCACCCTCAGTCAGTTACAGCTCTGTCCCCGAGAAGCAACATAATAGCATCACTATCAGTTGTGAAGCATAAGCTATCTATGATTACAGTTAGCTACAGAATTCATACGTTTTAGAATTTAATGATGAATAAACTTTAGTTTGAGGAGAACTTTTGATGGAACTCCTGGTTAGGCTGTTGGGATGGCAGCCAGTGAGATGTGTTTCAAAGGAAGCATCATTTGAACATTTCAAGGAATCGTGAAAGTGCTTCCTTAATGGAAAATGAATACTTTGTTTCCCCTATGAAAAAGTTCAGCCTGGTGCTGAGGACTTAGCTCAGTGGTCCCAGCGTCTGTCTGGAAAACACAAGGCACCGACTTTGAGCCCTGGTCTCACCTATCATAATGTCGGGCATGGTGGCTCATGCCTGTGATCCTAGCACTCAGGAGGCAGAGGCAGGAGGACTGTTGTGAGTTTGCAGCTAGCCTGGGCCACATAGTGAGTTCAGCGCCACTCTGAACTACAGAGCAGGACCCTGTCTCAAAAAGACTAAAAAAAATAAAGAAAAGAAAGAAAAAAGAAAAGTTCATCCTGGCCAGGGATTTAACTCAAGTGGTACGGCACCTATCTTGGAAGCACAAGGGCCTGAGTTCAATCCCTGGTACCATACACAAAAAAA
>PVIR01013094.1:0-43052 GCA_004026965.1 Petromus typicus | reverse complement strand
GCAAAAAAAATTTCCACACAAATAAAAGTCATTTTTAAAACAGTTAAAGTGGTACTTCACTCTCCCTAAAAAATTCTCAGATAGATTCATAAGAAAAATTATCATGCAATTTAATCTATCCTAAAGTGTAAGGAAGAAAAATTAATATTAATATTAATATTAATATTTTCTGCACTATAGTCGAATTTGGTTTCCATTATCTATAGAAAGAAAAAGATTCAGAATAAACAACTGGAGAAATAACTGCAATTAAAATACTAAAAAATGCCGAGGAATATTTTTAAAGGTAACACAAAAGTAACAGATTCACCTATTTTACTCGCTTATAAGAACATAAATATTTTCCATATTCATATTCCTCAGGAGACTCACCTCCTTCAGCTTCACTTTTGTTTCCATTTAGGGATGCAGAGTGGAGGTAAATCACCTACAGAGGACACGCTGGCCTCAGGAGAGAACACAAAGGATGATGGTTCTTTGATTTTCTCTCAATGAGTACCACACGTTATAGTTCCCTGCATGATCAAAATGAGAAACAAGATCAAAATGGATATCAACAGAAAGATGAATTGTAACACTTCGGATAATGGCTGATGAATAATTAGTACAACAACATCTACTTCCTATGTCAACTGGAATTAAAATTATATCCCAGTTTTAGAAGAAGCACAGAATTGTAGTTTACTTAGGATGATCATGCAAAGTAATTATTGAATGTTTACCACTTCATAATCAAAAGGGTTGTTCCAGGCCTTCAAAGATATTTAACAATAGAAGAAATTTTAATAACATGTATCTTAGTCATATTTAAAATAAAAAGATAATTGTTTGGATCTATCAAACATGCCACCATGAGTGACCTGTTATATTTGTTAGTCCTAAGACACCAGCTGTATGAGTTACCCATTACATTTGTTACTCCTGATGTACCAAAACTACTGCCCTCTGAGTGATCTGTTATATTGCTGACTCTGGAGGTACAAAAGGTATGGTAAGCTTGAGTTTGCTATCTTTGCTCCCCAGAGCAGCATAGATGAAGCCCAAGCTCAGCTTCTTTTCTAAGTCTCATTTCTGCCTATTTACTAATTATTTTGTCTTATGCTGTTGGACTCATAGGAGATTAGAACTTAACTGAAAAGGTTCTACTTACATTCCCTTTCCCTGTTCCCTACAAGTTCCCAAAGGCAACCAGTTATCAGTTGATTTGTATTGTTGTGGAACACAGGGGCAGCCTAAAATCTGAAAGGTGGGCTGTCAAGAAAGGTGGGCTAGAAACCTTCAGTAGGACTGGAAGCTACAATCCACATTTGAGAATTCTTCTTCAGACAATCTCATTGAACTGACTGAATGAAGCCCTCACAGATTATTAAGTATAATTGCTGAAATTTAACATCCACAGACTGAAGACTTGTATCACATCTACAAAAGGTCTTGACAGAAAAATTCATATAAGCTTTTGAATAACTGAGAGTTACAGCCAATGCATTACACACACACACACACACACACACACACACACACACACACACACACATACAAACTTGACCCTTCACAAACACCTCAAAAACAAAACCAACTAAAAACATTGGCCATCCCAGAGAGGGAATTCATGTTCTAAGAGGGCTGCTTTGAGGATGTTCACACAGCAGTGTATTTTAAGGTTATTAGAAAAAGTTAACACATTTCCTTTCTATACCTTTAAATGTATTATAAGTTTTTTGTTTCCCTCAGGGAAGCAGGTAGGATAAATATATTAAGAAATGCTAAGAAAACAAAAATGGCTTCCAGTTTGAAACAACAGACTGAATGTATATCTAAGTTTCCTTTCCTTCTGGATCCATTAAATAAAGAAATACTTTTTTAAAATAACATCATGTAAACTGAAGCAACTCTAGGTGTTTTGAGTATAAAGAGAATTAATACAGAAAAATAAAGCTTTGCAAAATAATTGGAAGGACACCAATATCAGGTCTTAATTTAGGTCACACCACAGAAGACTGTACTCAAGAAGTGAGGAAATAGCCACACAAACTCAGAGCTGCAGTTGCCCCCAACCCAAGGGGCAAGACTTGCACAGAGACATGGTGTCTAGCAGAGTCGACAGAAGCACACATCTTCCAGAGCTTAATGCAAACGTAAGGAGAAGAACTTTGTTTTCCCTTACCATATGCATATCGTATTAAAGGAATAAAAATGTCACAAAAACCTTGAACCAAAGTATTCTAGAGATACAGTTCCCAGGCTTTAAACTCCTTGTGATAAAGGAAAAAGCATAGGAAAAGAGTAAAAAAAGAATGCTTATCACCAAAAAATATTTCTGTAAAAGTGAAAGGATGAAGACAGGACCTCATTAACAGAGTTCAGCATGTTCCTCAACGGACAGCAAATGCAGGTGTCAGGATGCATGAAACCAAGTAGGAAAAGCAGGAGTCTAGAACACGGGATCAACTTAGCTGCAGTAGACAGGGGAGCTCATTCTTCCAGTGCACATATGAACAGTCAGTGAGCCCACAGCAAGCAGGTACAGACATCAAAGTAAAGGTCTGAAGACAGAAAGGACTGGAGCAGAGAGATTAACTGAAAAGCTTTTCACTAAAGAGCCAGCCAGGTGCTCATATTGCTCCAGGCACATGAACAGCATCCATCAGAAAGAGTCTAAATGAGGCCAGAAATTCGTTCTTTTCCCTTAATAAATCAAAGTACCAGTCTGAGGTCCTCCATGTCTTCAGGTATAGTAGAACACTCATAAAATGCCAGCCTTCAGAAGACTGAAGCAGGATGGTCCCCTCAAGTTCAAGGACAGCCTGTGCTACAAAGTGAGCTCAAGACCAGTCTGCACTATATAGTGAGATTCTACCTCAAAATAAAAAAAAATTAAAAATAAATAAAAATAAGTGTCTGTTTCCTGTACTCAGTAGAACTGAAGTTTGTCCCCACTGGCTCACCAGTCTCTCCTTTATCTTCTTTAGATCAGGTTCCAATTCCACTCATACAAGGACATCTTCTCTAATTCCTTGGGCTAACACAACTGCAATCACTAACCACAATCACTGCCTTCCTCCTACACTCCCTCTCTATTTCATGAAGAGATTTCTATATCATTCCTGGCTCTTTCCTCATTTCCATAAACTGTGCCTACTATTTAGTGGGCAAATAAATTTGTGAATGAATTAACAGGATGTAATAACAAACTATCACTTGTAGAAAAACTCAACTCTGTGTGAAACAGGTATCATTTTGAATTTATGGAGATGGAATTACAAAACAGAGTAAAAGTTGCCACGCAAATATTTATGAATATTATGCACTGGATTTTATTTTTAATTAATCTATAAAGTGTGAAAGATGACTATAGTTATAAAATCAAATATAAATGTTATTAACCTCAAAAATATAAATATAAAAGACCTGCCAATAGATTTTGGAGAAAGAAGTAGGGAAGAAATGTGACTAATAATAATCATATTATATGCAGTGTGGTGAGAGGCATTGTCTAAAGGCAATGAAAGTTGCAGATATTTAATAAACTAATATATTACACAGGAGACAGGTTGGGAAAGTAAATAATGTCACAACCTGAGAAGATAGCACAGGCCAAATTAGAGCATAAAAGTCAGATGCAGGAGTACAGAATTAATTTTCATTATTTCCAGAAAGGATTTGATAATGACTAGTAAAGCAGAATAAACATATTATTTCTGTTGTCAAACCTAGCCACCAAAAAGGCCAAAACACAAAAGGTTGAGAGTTTACCTTTGTGGTGTACCAGATAAAAAACATTAAATGCCCTTCTTCCTGGGAAGAAGAGAGGAAAACTGGTTTTTCTTACAAAGGTCATTACAATTTTTTATATAAACACAATTTCCCTATTTTTAAAAACTATACTAATAAAATAAAAGAAAATTATTCAGGTGAAAAATAAAATAAGATATTTATCTGGGATAAAATGCAAATTTATGGAACCATCAACTTTTCTAGATATTCTTCATGGATTATAATTCTTTATAAAGTGACATCAAAGGAAGCCTCATTTATGAACTCCTAAAATTATGTGATGCATGAAATGCGTAAGAAAAGAAGAGGGACGGGGCTTCTCAACTGAACATCTGGCCGATCTTTATGGTGTCACATGCTATTAGAAATGAATGCAATGAATTCCAGGATCCTTGCTAATATCTGGTCTCTCTCCAACTCTGATCACACAGTTCTTAAATTATGTCACTTTGACTTTGAGTGAAAAGAAACTCAATCTCTGCAAAGACTGTGTTGGAACTCAGGCAGCCATCAGATCAATTTATTTCCAGCTCTGAAGGACAAAACATTTCTCTGGAATGTTAGTGGAAAAGTAGTTTCTTTTACAAGGCCTGATCATATTCAATTGTCTTATGAACTTTAGAAGAGTCAATGATCTTATTCTCCCTTCCAAAAGTTTTTTATTATTTTCTGATTTTGCATTTAAGTGGAAATTGAATTGAGCTTATAAATATATTGTCATTCAATAGAAATAAAGAATTAGTTTAAATCACAGTAATTTTATTAAAATTAATGGGAAATGGGAAATGAATAGGAAGAATAAAATAGCAAAATTTCATTATTTCCAGTTACTCAAAAATATGATCTGAAATTAAATAAATCACAAAATTGCAATACCACCAAATGTGATGTAGTCTCCAGGATTGTACCTTGGGCTAAGAAATGGAAATGTGAAGATAAAAAAAATAATAATAGTGATTTCTTAATAAAGTCAGAGTTTTAGTTAATAATAATTTACCAATGTCAAATTATTGTGCTTATAAAAAGTACCAGCTTCAGGGAAACTGGATAAAGAGTACATGAAAATTATTATCATTGCCAATGCTTGGGTCAGAAGGGGTGGGGCAGGAACTGAGCACTAGTGTGATTTAAAATAATGAAAATATTTGTCACAGGGGCAAAATATTTGGCCTGTCAGATCCACCAGATACAAAGAGCACAAAACTTCTCAACATGACTTGGCATTTCCATCGAGACCACTTAATGTGCACAACAGAACTGTAAATACAAGATCTCTTTACAGATATGTTCATCTTTCCTCTGTAAATGATAGGCATCATAAACCAATAAGTATTTTTCACTGTTATAACTTCAATTTTTGGAATATATTAGGTATTTAATGTTTTGTATCTGGTAAACAAAGCATAAATTAATTTCCCACTACTTATTGTCTTTTGTGTTTCTGGTATATTAAAGTTTACGTATATCGTAACTGTTGAGGATGAAGTAATATGAATCAGATTAGCTGGCTCCAGTTCATACAATCATGCCATGGAAGCAAGTGGTTAATATGCATTATATGACTATTAACTCTCCATCCAGATAGGCTGATATCATCAGAACTGTGGATTATATCAGTAGCCTCTCAGTGGATGAAAATATCTCTTCTGTTCTTCAGTTGCCACTTCCTCCCTGGATAAGTGATAGCAAAAGCTCCACTATAATTGAGATATCAAAGGCCACCAAAGACCCACATGTTAAAGGTTGATTCCTGCCTGGTGCTATTGGCTGGCAGTGGAACACGTGAAAGGTAGCCCTATGTCCTCAGGGAGTTTCCTGAGATAATGATGTAGAATTCGGATCTCTTCCTCTTCCTCTTTATCCACCTGGCTGGAAGGTATATAGTTTGCTTCACCACATTCTCCCTACCATGATCTGACACAGGAGGCTCAAGGCAATGGATCTTCCCAAGCATGGGTCAGTCCAAAAAGGTGAGCCAGGAAACCCTTGCACTCTGTAAAAGCCATCATTTTAAGAATTTTGTTACACAATTAGATAGCTGAGAAACTGAGTCTATGGGACTTTTAAATAAAAACCTTTCCCTAGAGATGTAAAGAAATACTAATACTTTTTAAGTCTGAAATGGCTTATCTTTGTATTATTTAATAATGTAATATTTTGTACTGCATATTATTACAACTCTGAAAAATATCTGCTCATGTTGTTGTGAGAAATTATATATCTATATCTTGATTACTTTTTTTAAGAAAGCTAACTTCACATTCTGGAAGATCATTTCCCCATCAGCATTAGACATTCACATACATAAAACTACAATATTTAATTTAATATAGCTATTCAGGAAAATAATAGAAAATTGACAGCTTTGGAACCATTATAACAATTTAATTACTCCAAAGATTTTTAAGAATGGAATATATTTCAGTGTCACAGAGAGATTATTAAATGCTTTAATGAAGTCATTCATTTGGAAGAGGGACTTGCATCTTACAATTAATTTTCCAGTTACCAAAATGCTAAATTAATAAGATTTTCATTTCTTTGTAATTAATCATATAACTGCGAAGCTCAATGTCTTGTGTATTTGTTTTTATGTGTGTGGGTTGCTAAGCACAGAAAGAATATATGGTTACACACAAGAAATTAAAAACATACCCCACTCACTACAGAGTACAAGTCTTTCTACAGTTTTTATTTACTTAGAGCAAGTCACCTGTTACCACATTTCTACCTAGTCTTTCTCATCTTACTGCTTATTTGCAAGTTACATTCTGAAGTATTTGAAATGAAGTGTTGCCACAACTAGGTACTTCTCACCTCTGAAACAAAACCACATTTTTTTGGTGCTTATTTAATGAATATCTCATTTCCTTTCTTGAAGTGGGACATCTTTCTTTCTGTGTAAATTATGCACCTGATAAAGTGTTTTCAGATATTTTAAATGTTACTCTTTTTTTGAGACAGAATCTTTTATTTCGTGTAGTTCAGGTTGACCCTGAGCTCAGCCTTCAACACACAGCAATCTTCCTGCCTCTGCCTCCCAAGTACAAGGATTACAGGTGTGAGCCACCACACCTGGCATTGTGGTATGTGGTTCTGTTTACTGGTGGGTGCAATTCTCCATGCCCAGCATTGCTGTATGTGGTTACCAAGGATCAAACCTGGGCCCTTGCACTTGCAAGGCGGGCACCGGAACCACTAAGCTAGATCCTCAACCTTCAGTGTTACATGTTTAACAAAATAACTAATTTTGATGGTTCTGGTATCTACTGCCAAAAGTAGCATGTAAATATGATCATTCCTTGTCTTTCCCAAATAGACTAAAATAACAGATCTCTACTTAAAATCACTGGATGGTAAAATCATACATTTTATTTGTCTGAAATGTTAAAAAATACAACATTTTTCATAGTTTTAGAAATCTGTAGGTAAGTATTCTTAGACCTAAAGATGGATAAATTGTATTTGGAAAAAAATAAGTGTATGTATATACTGCTTTGGAGTTTATGTGTCTTCAGAATTGATAGATGGCAATAAGCATTATTTAAAATGGTATCTTTCTTCAATATTGTAAATGAAAGCTCTTTCAGAGGCACAGATAAAGGTAAGGTATAAATACTGCATACCAAAAGGAGCTCCCAAAGCATCTTAGGGAAAAGCAGTGCAGACAACTTTAGATATATGTGTTAGTTTCCCAGGGCCACCATAACAGATTACCACTACCATGTGTCTTGAGTAATGGAAATTTATTCTTTCACAGATCTGGAAACTAGAAATGTGAAATAGAAGTCATCTATGCCCATAGACCATAGTGAAGGCTCTTTCTTTCCCTTCTCCTACTTTCTGGTGGTTGCCAAAAGTCTGCAGCTTTATTTCTCTAACCTATGCCTCTACCAGTCCATGACATATCTATAAATGTATCTATATCTCTTCTTCTCTGTGTTTCTATGCCACTTCTTAAAAGAACATGTGTGATTGGATTTAGATAAGAAAACCAAAAAGGGATTGTAGGTGTATGTTAGTGGTAGAGTGCTTACCTGGATTTCAGGCTGCTTTAATCCAGTGTGAGCTCATCTTAATTCATACCTCAATTATATCTGTAAAGACCATGTCATCAGGGGAAATCATTTTCAACTGTTAGGTCTGAACATGACTTTTTGGTAGTTACAGTTCAACTCATTACAGGCTCTGAAAGAAATGACTGGAAAGAAAATCCAGGAGATTTTTTTTCTTTAAAATGATGCAGCATAACAATTTGATATCAGCTTCAGTGGAAGAAACATTCTGTTCAGAACCTGAAAGTAGGCACCACGGAAAGAATTTCAAAAACCTTTTGGAATGCAGACATTCACAGACCACTATAGCAAAGAGGAGAGGGGAAGAAAAGCTCAGGTGTAAGGAGAGAGAGAGAGAGAGAGAGAAAGATCCTGATGTTTCCATAATAAAAGTAAATGTTAAAGTGTTTAAACTTTGAGGCTACCCTACCTTTGAGGCACTAAGCTATAATCCTTCATCTGGGCCCAAGAATTTGAAGTGTATCTTCCCCAAGTTATGTGCGGGGACTGCTAATACTTAGAATGCTGACCTTAAAAGGGAAAACTGGGGAAACTTTAACTTAAATGCTGGCATAAACCATATACCTTCTGCATAAGTATACACTAGTGACTCACTTTTATTTCACTGCAAAAATAGAAGTAATCAGGGGAGAATTCCTCTAATGTTTACCACAAAGCCGCCATCTGTCTCTGTTTTCCTACTTCCTCTGCCTCCCCTCCTGCCATCTCTAAGGCCAACGCTTCCAACCGTGTCATGAATCAAATCCCCTTTTTTATTTACTCAAAGCCATTGACTTTGCAGTGCAATTCCTGTCTCTCCCTCTCTCTCTTCCTTTCTCTTTCTCTTTTATCTCTCCCTCTCCTTTTGTCTCTTTCTTCCTCTCATATTCCTCACATAGTAAAATTCCTTAGAGAAGCTGTTCTTATTCAACAGTCTTCACTCCCTCTTTTTCTGCTCTCTTTTAAGCACATTTCAATAAGGATTTTAATCGAAACAGTCACTGACAATTCTGACATTCAAGGCCACTAATGACTTTGTCAAACTATCAATTCTTTTGGCTCATTTTCTACAACCTATCAACACACATCACATAGCTTATCATCCTTTTTCAAAACATTTAAACTTGTTTGTGAATATATAAGCACCATTGTGACTGTAGAATCTTAGTTTATTTTGACAGTTTCTCCTTTTGTCCTGGATTGTTCGGGGACAAGAAAGTAAATAGTTAGACATACCTTTCATATCCAATGTGACGGAGCTATCTGTGACCTGGCTTACCCTCTGTTGTTCCCACAACATTCCGCATCCCAACATTCAAGTGAGGAAGAAGAGAAGCCCAGGTATAAGAGGGGACAAGGGTATTTATAGCCTCAGTATTCTCCCTATGTAGAATGTCCATAAACAAATTAACAAGACTCCGTGTGTACAAGATCGAAGGGGCAATGGAATCAGGAGTTTCATACCAGGAAAGAAAATTGCAAATGTCACTGGAGCCAGAGAGCTGGAGAAAAGACTGCACAGCAAAATGTGGCAGTTCTGACTGCTGAGGACATTTCCAGCCATGGACACCTAGCAGAAACAAGTGGGAGGAAGATCTAAAGCAAAGCCTGAACCCCCTGCTAGTTAGTTTTTCTATAATTTAGAAGTTATATCAAAATGTCACAAAAGATCAACTAATAAAATAGAAAGATGGCAAAGAGAAAGAAATCCAAACAAGATCCACATGTTACATTTGGTTTTGATTCTCTTAAATGTTTTTGATTTTTCAAAAATCCATGAAAATAGACATTAATACAGAAAACCTGTAATAAAGAGTCTCACTCCATTATTCATGTTTGATTCCTGAAAGTTTTCAAAAAGGAGGCCTGAGCCAATGAGAGGGGTTGGCACTTCCTTCTTCCCTCTTGGGGCAGGTCTCACAAACTCTGTGCACATCAATCCCTCAAGCACAACAAGAAAACAGCCATCATCCTCTCCTATGCTCAAGCCACTCCAAGGTATGTGCCTGTTTCCAGGAAGTCACATTACATGAGTGATAAGTGTTTTTACACCTAATGGGTTATCCTCAATCTCTACATTAACACAATTTTTGGATGAGATTAATCCATTGCCCTCTAAAGTTAAACATAGAATTGCAGAATTGTGGTAGAGATTATCAAAAACTCATTAAATATATTAAAAAGCATTTAAAAAGACTGAAAATAAAACCATGCTTGGCAGAAGGCAGAATAGAATGGACCATCACCATTTCTAAAGGATATTTTCCAAGGTTGTACCCAATTGACTTGTATTAAGTTATAAATAATTTATTGATCTTCATGTGCTCATGTGGGTCTTATGGAAGAAGTCTGGACTATCAGGACATTGTCACTGGCTCAATATTAGAAGAAAGGACTTGCTCAGAAGATAGGCCCATGCTGTCCTGATTCATGAATAGCCAGCTGTGAGAGAAAATAGACCAAAATAAATCCCTCCTTCAAGTTGCTAGTGTGAGTCGTTATGTTTCAGCAAAGAGAGAGAAGCCAGGACAGAATTTTGTTAGTAGAGAAATGAAGTTTTGTTATGATGCTCCCTAACCACACAAAGTTCAGAAGACTTTGGAAAGGTTTGGAGATACCAACGTGAAAGCATCCCTAAAACACTGAAAGGAAAGCTTGGTGAGAGATTCTCATCAGAGTTCAGAAGACCAGAATGCTGATAGAAACCGACTATAAAGACCAGGTTCAGTTGGGAGTAAGGATTCCATTAACCTTTAGACTCTAAGCTATGTATGTCATCTCTGGCTGAAAATATGTTTACATTTTGCTTGTGTCCTGGGATCCTTTGGGTGTCTGATATTAATGGCTTCAAACTAGTCAACCTGACAGAAAACATTAAGGCTATAACATGATTATTGTTGGGGTCATTTATACAGCTCTCCATTGAAAACCAAGAGCAAACAGAATAGCTGAGTAATTTTAAGTAAGTTTTGAGTTTCACAAGAAAGTAAGGCCCTTTAAAGTTGGAGCAGAGGATGGGCCGGGGATTTAGCTCAGTGGTTCCAGCGCCTGTCTTGCAAATGAAAGGACCCGGTTTCAATCCCCGGTAACCACATACTATACTGGGTGTGGAGACTCACGCCCAGCAGCAATCAGTACCACATACCACAATGCCAGGCATGGTGGCTCACGCCTGTAATCCCAGCACTCGGGAGGCAGAGGCATGTGAGTTTGAGGCTGAGCTCAGGGCCAGCCTGAACTACAGAGTGAGACCCTGTCTCAAAAAAAAAAAAAAAAAAAAAAAAAAAAAAAAAAAAAAAAAAAAAAAAAAAAAAAAAAAAAAAAAAAAAAAAAAAAAACCCTAAAGTTGGAGGAGGAAAGCTCCATAGCTAACTATGTTACCATTAAAAGGGAGCCAAGTACTTTAGATCACGAAAATAGAAAAATGGCTAGAGGGCATGTCATATATTTTAAAGACCCTTACCTTCACAAGCTCAGGGGTGCAACCAGGCACAAATTTTCTTTGAGAAGCTCCAGGATGTCCTGTATGAAAAGGACTGGACAGGGAATTGGTTTGCCTAGTGCTTAGTCATCCTGGTACCCAGAGACCTCTGCACCCAGGTCTAAAAGAGCCCATTCTTGATCTGGTCACAGTTCTTGGCATCATCTATATGGTGCTGGTTCTAGGGGCATGCAAAATGCAAGAATTAAGTGGTCAGAGAAGCATCCACACAGATTGCAGAAGGTCTGGGAGGTGAGGCAGTGTGATCTTGAGATGTTGACACATGAAGCTATAGGAGTGAAGGAGAAAATGGAGTGGATACTCCAGAAAGGTGGAGAAAGCATGAATGTGGAACATCAGAAAAGCTTCAAAAAGCAAAGCCAGCCCATAAGAAAAGCCATGAGTACTGTAACCACAGGCAATGACAATGGGATGGGTCAATCCAAGCCATTTGGAATTCTAACCTCATCACTGATTGCTGGAACTTCAGAATTTAACATTTTCCCTCCTGGGTTTCAGCTTTGCTTTGTTCATATTGGTTTTTATCTCAGTAATCGTTCCTTTTAGAATAGAAATATTTACCTTTTGGGCAGCATTTAACTGCCCTTTTATTCTTCTTTTCTTTTTTTTTATTTTTATTTTTTTTTATTGTTTGTGTTTGAGACAGGGTTTCACTATGTAGTTTAAATTGGTCTTGAACTCACTCTGTAGCCCAGGCAAGCCTCAAACCCCTAGTGATTCTCCTGCCTCAGCTTCCCAAAAGATGGGATTATAGGTGTGCACTACCATGCTTGGAAATTTATTATTATTTTTTTTTTACCATAACTAGGGATCAAACTCAGGAGTGATACCACTGAGCTAAATCCCGGGTCCTCTTATTATTACAGAGGCTCAAAGCTGAGAGTTTGCCTTAAATCTCAATGGATCTTTGGACTTGGACTTTTTGGCAATTCTGCAACCATTAATACCTTGACTACTTTTAGAAATGGACTCACCGCATTTTGCATAAAAACATATTCATGTGTCTGTTGGCCCAGGGAAAGAATGTTATGGTTTAGATCTAAAACCTAGGTGCCTGAGTAGTGGGGTCATTGTGGCTGACTTTCTGTTAGAAGATGGAATCTGATGACCTAGAGGGGCATACCTCCCTTGGAGGCTTCTTCCTTTTCTCTCTGTGTGTCCTGTTCACCACGACATGAACAGATATTCTTCTGCCATGTTGAGGACAATTTAAAAGACTGAAACTTCTAAATTAGAAGCCAAAATACACCTTTTCTCCTTTAAGGGGCAGGTGACAGGTGTCTTGAGCCAGCAATGAAGAAAGCAACTAAGACAGTTGTAAATGAAAGAATTCTTGAAAAGAATGCTAGTGAGCTCTTCTAGACAGAAGCATCTTTCAAGAATCACAGGATGTTTTCACTCAAATGTCATCCATATTTATGATACACATTAAAAGAAACAATGTGTAATGAAATGAACAGATTGTAATGACACTGCACTGCCTTAAGAAGCATTTTCCCTCATCCCTTTGCACTCATTTTTCAAGTACGAGTCAATGTGAAGCATTGAGATACTGAGACTGTTCACAGCCTCTACTCACATGATCACAATCTACTTGCCAGCTGACAATTGCTGCAGACACCTGTCTGTCCCCATGAAGGAGAGAATGAACATGGGAAAACAAGCAAATCTGATTAAGGGCTCTTCGCTCCAGGGAAGAGAGAAATCCATTGACAAATCCTTCAGGATCATTGATTTCACGTGAAAAAAAAATGGAAGAGGGAGAAAAGAAAACAAGAAGTGGAAAAAACACTTAGAAACTGAAAGTCTGAAAACATATGTGGAACTTTGCATGTAGGAAATACTTGTCTATACCCACAAAATCAACCTCTAATGACTAAAATGTCACCAGCTTTGGGAGAATTATTAATTTATCAAACAATAATACACTATCCTTATTCTTGTCATGAATGGAATTATAAATTTTATTATGCATTTTAAAGTTCTGATATGACTTTGACCCTTAGTCACCTTGATGTTTTAAAAAAGATTTCTGGACAAATAATGGGGTAAAATTCACCTTCTAAGCTCGAGAATTGAACTCACATTTAGTAAAATATCAGATCAAGATAAAAGCAACTTGAAAAGTCAATTATCAACAAGCAACTAGTCAATAATATCTTGAGGAACATGAAAAGGTTGTACACTTTTCCTAGAAGACAGAAATGAAGCATACAAGAAAATTTATCTTCCTTCATATTTTTATACTGGACAACAGAAAATTTTTACAACTAAAAGACTGTTTGTCAGGTGGCCTTTCATTTATATTAAAGCAATAAAAATTTATAATATTTGAATTTACATATAATGGATTTTGAAGCACATCTATGATTATACATCATTAAAATAATATATACTATGTATTCATATATATACATATATATACACACACATGCCACATATAGGAATACATATCTATATATACATGCCACACATAGGAATATATACATATATATATATATACACACACATATATGTATATATAAATATGCACACACACACAGACACACACACACATATATGCTGTTATTAAGAAGTTATTCTCCTTCCCATATGCTTTCAAAGAATAGCCAGTAGCAAGTACTTTAATAATGGTAAGAAAGTGTCTGTATGGGTGTTTTGAAAATAAACAGGTTCTTAATTGAAACACAAAATATATATAGTATATTAGCCAAAGAAGAGTAAAATAATGAATTAGCTAAGTGCTGCATTCCATGAACTCTCCTTGAGACACCAATATATTATATTGTATTTCAGTTAATGTGGCTTCTAGAATATTCCCTTGAGAGCTTTTCTATAGATTTTTTTTCTTACTTAAGAAGAAAATATACAAAATTTCTGGGAATGAGGGGAAATTAATTGAGTTTTCTTTTTCTTTTACCTGGCTTAGTACATTATATTCCATAATTGTGTCAACAAAACCAAATTTTCTTTGTGAAAATTAAGAAAGAAAACTATAGGCTAGTACAAAGGACTATGTTTAAGAAATTTTCCATTTTCTCTGGACAACCTTAAATAGAAGTAGAGATACCTGTCATCACATGAGTTAGACATGGAGAAGTCTAAAGAATAAAAAGGGACAACAAGAATCATAGTGGACAAGATCAATTATTCCAGAGTAAAATTCTTCATGGCTGTTCAGAAGAATTTCTGGGTCTGGGGGGCTGGGGATTTAGCTCAGTGGTTGCAGTACCTGCTTCCCATGTTCAAGGTCATGAATCCAATCCTCACTAACAGAAAAAAAAAAAAGATTAATAAGCTTTTCAAAGATTTTCATGGAAAACTGAAAGACTTAAAAATCAACAAGTAGGCCATATGTGGGATTGGGTCACATCCAAAGAAGTCAGTGGGTAGCTATTGTTGACCATAAATCTTGGCTGGTGCTACAGGTATTTGTCGGTGGCCTCCTCAGAAACGTTCCCTTCCTTATACTTCTAAAACTATTTTAAGAAGTGAAGTATAAACAGGAAAATAAACTCCAAATCTCATTCTAGACTGAGAAATAAATCAATTGTCCTTTAATGGGCAGAAGCTTTAGATCAAGAGTAGGCATATGAATAAACTTGATGATAAAATAGTGATTATCCTCAGTTTCCCTTTTTCTATTTGACATAAAAGAAGGACATCAATAGTTCTGGGAATGTTGGAAATCATATCAAGACTGGAAGGAATCATTGCTGTGAAAAAGATGGGACAAAGAAACAGAGAAAACTGCTAATGTTATGGATTAGATCGAAAATGGCCCAAATTTCATATGTTTGGAAATGGACCCTGCTTGGAAGAGTTAAGTGATTAAGGACATGACCAGTAAAAATGTATTCTTGTCCCTGGTGCTTCCCTTTTTTACTCTCTGCTTTCTGGTTGCCAGAAGGTGAGCAGCTCTCCTCCATCCATCCTTCCACCATGGTGCTTCCGCCTTCCAGGCAACTACCTATTGACTGAACCTTCTGAAACTGTGAGTGTGGAGATCCGAAGGGAAGATGAGGCCTAATTGGCCTTCTTGGTGAGCACCAAGGAGAAAGAGGATAGATTAGCATGGCTAACATGCTGCAAGGAAAAGTAAAAACACCCCAGGTGAAGCTGTTTCCCTGGAGAAGCACCATGGAGGAAAATAAACCCTGTGGAACTCTACTTGCTCATACCCATGTCTGAGTGAATAAGGCCCAGATGTGCCAGCCATTTGGGGCTCTGTGTCAAAGGAGACATTATCCCCTGGCCCCCATATTTTAACTTGTTTCTGTGTCTCTTTATTTTTCATCTTCCTCTCCCCCTTGATCAGGCAGTCAAGTTCCTACAGTGAGTCAGTATAAATTCCACCTTCAAATTGCATGTGCTGGATACTTTGCACCAGTGATGAGAAAGCTGACGCATACATGAGTCTTGATGATAAGCGAAGTCTACTCTACCTGTAGGCTTTTCAGTTACGAGAGTGAATACAAGTATAGGAAGTGGAAGCAAAATGACTTTCATCAAATTTTTCAAAAACTTCATTTTTCATGTTCAATTTTTTGTTATTACATGCACCAAATCTTGTGCTAATGCCAGAAGATAGAAGTGATAATAAACAAGCCAAGCATGGTCTGTAATTCCTCAGAATTTAAAACCTAGTAATTATTTAAAGGTCAGTGAAGTGAAATAGTAAGTTCTATGGGAGAAAAAAATAAAGTATCATGAAAAGAGAATGTACATTATAGTGAACCTTAGTTATGTTAAAGATTCTCTTTTTGTTCTCCTATCCTAAAGCTCTTTGATTCTTTTAAAGAGTTATCTTTTCACTAGATACTGATAAAATAGTAAATTCAGATGCCTGAAATGAAGTTTTAAGATATTTTTTTAAAGCCCAAGTAATTTAGATCATGGGTTTATTAGCTTAGTTTATCCATTGTTCTTTTATGTAGCATATACCTTGAGCCAGTACTAGAAATATAGAAGAAACTTGTGGAATTCATTGTTCATCGCTAAGAAATAGTCACAGCATTGTTTCCTCTTATAAGATAGATGCTATTCTTCTTTTTCTAAATAACTCCCTAGTCTTCTTTTTAATGATCATTTCTGAGAATCTCAATAGTCATCCCACAAATACTGTCTTTTTTTACAGGATCTTGCTTTTGTAGTTCAGGCTGGCCCTTATCTCAGCCTTGAACTCATAGCAATTCTTCTGCCTCTGCCCTCCCAAATGCTGGGGTTACAGATGTGAGCCATCATGCTCGGCACTGTGGTGTGTGGTATTGACTGCTGGTGGGCGTGAGTCTCCATGAACAGCATTGTATGTGGTGACGGGGATCAAACTCGGGCCCTTGCACTTGCAAGGCATGTGCCAGAACCACTGAGCTAAATCCTCAGCACAATTCTGTCGTTCTTAACTTAGTCCAACTTCACTGTTCTCATTTAGAACTAAGGAACTTTATCTTGTACTTCCGATGTCAGAGAAGACTCCTCATGGAAGTGATACCGTTTTGTTATGCAACCAAAGTGAGCTCATAAAAGAACTGGTTTGTCTAAGATCAGTTTGACATGAGCCGAGAACAAAATGGGCAGATGTAGCTTAGTCTAAGCAAACAAGTAGCAAAGTGCTAGGAAGCAAAAAAAATACAGTGTGAAAAGATACATGTAAACTGAGTTCAAAGAAAGAAAAGAAAACATAAATAATAGACTTACTAGGGCATCAGCCTTTGCTATTGCAAACTGAAAAGAAAATGCAAAGGAATTTAAAGAGCTCCTGGAAGGCTCTAGCCATTCACGGTCAAAACAACTATTTAAACCATCTGCAGAGAAAAGAGAAGGAACAGCTACACTTTTTTTTTTAATCTCACAAAGTAATTTTGACTAACAGTTCATTTGAAGAACAGTGCTAGAAGTCAAAGATGTAGACAGATGATGACAGAGTTGTCTCCTTTAAGAAAATTAAAATCTCTTCATCAAAGTACAGCACACATTTTCATGATCAGATGATGGAGAGACCATGGTAAATGCTTTCATAGAATTACATCTGAATCTCCAAGCTTGTAGTCCTGCATTTCCTAACTCCCCTTGATTTCCTAACAGTGTCTGTGACAGGGATCTTTACCTGGAGTCCAGGAAGTGTCAATAGATCCATCCATAGATCCATCCATAGAGGTTCATGGACAAGGAGAAGAGAATAACTGCATCTTTATTTTTTGTTTGCCTCTAAGTAAATTTCTAACTTTTGCCAATTATTATCTAAGGTAAAAATCCACAGAATGAGTAGCAAAGTCAGAAATCATAAATATACATTTTAAACTCCAGTGCTTTCAGAGTTACTGTATCTAATGTTAATATTGTGTTTCTAAAAAGCACAGCTCTGACTATACCTGTTTGGTGTCTTCACAACCACATCTTGACGCTGCTCATTCCCATTGCAATTGAGGTCCACAGGGACAATGCACACCACTGAAGACCTCATGGCTAGAAATGGTTAAGTCTCTGCTCCCTAAGAAAAAAACCTTAGAACACTAGAGCTAGAAAAGATGTTATCAATTTATTAATCTACCTACTTTGTTTTTTAATTGAAAACTGAAGTGTGTTTAATACTATGGCTGACTTCCTAATACTCTCTCTCCTGATAAGACCATTATAGTTTTTGTAATTTACCTCGAATCAAGAGTATAATCTAATTTCCTAAGTGAAACATCATCTCTTTATCAGTAATTCTTTTGGAATAGGCAGTAGCTATTTCAGTGGAAAGGAATACTAAAATTGTCAGAGAAAATTCTGCATTATCCCCTAAAGAAGATATAATAACCATTCTCTCTCTTCATCCTAAATGAATATAGAAAAAAATGCCTTTTTGGTTCTTTCTGGCCGTTATCTTTCAATTATCTAAGAATCAACCTTAGGACAAGTATACACACATACACACACACACACACACACACACACACACACAGGAATAGCAATGCCAGAAGAAAAGAAAGTTAAAGGAACCAAATCTGTAACCAGTGCTGACCTCACTATGATTTTAGATTTCCAGTAATAAAAATGAATTTATCATTTGTCAGTCACTGAGTGGGTATTAACTTACCAGTGCAATTGATTTAGCACCATTTCCCTTTAGTTCTCTACTTCTGTACAAACTGATCACTTATTATATGCAAAACGGTATTCTAACTGATTTACTTTCATTGAATCCTATCTTCTGAATTTAAAAATTAAAATTATCTGTTTCTATCGATGAACAAATCAAGGGACTATGTAGCAATGTCACACTATTACTAAGATACAGAATTGAGATCTGAAATTACCACGACTTGAGATATATATGGGTTACATAGCTCCCTGACATCCACTTATCAGAACACTATAGCTGGTTAAAATGCTATTATAATAGCAAGAAAATGATAATAATATTAATATTAATATTCTATCCCAAAAGAAAGTGAGTGCTATGTTCTCTATAGTGCAGCAGAGTATTTATTTCTCTATTTCTCTTATGCATTTCAAGTTCCTGAGAGGAAAGTGAGAAAACCTTGAATTTATTTAAAATGCAATAAATGTTTTTATATATTTATAGAATTTATGTCCCCACAGAAATTGCTATTTTTATAACTCAGAAACACCTGGTATAAAGTAAATTATAAAGCTACATTCCAGGAAATGAGAGGCTTCATTGAGTTAACATTTAATTTGGTCTGTAAGTGCCAAAGGAGAAAGAATGAATTGACACTAATCCATGAGAGGCTTTATAATGCTGATGTGGTCAGGCCATGATGTATTCCACTATGTGAACATTCTAGGACTTGAGCTGTGAGAAAACAGAAAGCCAATTGCTGAGCCATGGATATATCATCAGAACTAGTTCTGGAAAACTCTGGCAACAGTGAGGTATTAAACAGCTTTGATTTAATGGGATCCAGGAACTGACTAATCTCTGTAAGTAGAAATCAGTAGGCTTGTATTTTAAGCCAAAATTTCTAAACTCAATGAATAATGTAATTTTCAAGATGTATTGGTTTAAATGAAACATTTTTAGGTTCTCTTTGTAGAGATTTACTCTGTATCAGTTGGGAACAAACTGTGTTTTATGAATAGATTTGGGTGGATGTTAACAAACATCCATAATGATCAATTGTGAAATTAATAAATTTAGAAAGCACTAAGTTTAAACCACAGGAGAAAGATAGTGATTATAACAATAAAATGGAAGGTCTGACAAAAATTCATCATTTCAGACTTATATATCGCTCCTTTTAGTTTTAAACATAACACAACTTCATTCATAAGAAAATTATAGGCTGCCCAGTCAATGGCAGCCATTAAGTTTTGGTGGAAATTTCATTGTTATCAAGGTATGGATTCACTTCCCAGAAGGATTTAGTCTATAAGAGAAATGTACAAATCAATAGCCAACTACAATACATTTTGATAAATTCAAGGTTCAATGTAAATTGTACAGTGCCCAGCGGAACTAATGACCTACATTTGGGAATCTACACTTAAATTGACAACTAACAGACAAGTGAATGGAGCATGTGCAGAGCCTGGAGAAGTTGGCCCATCTGTAAGGCAGGAGGCAGAAGTAGCCAGAAATAGGCAGGAGAGGTACACAGGAAGCAAATGAGGAAGAGTCTCCTGGAGCTCTCTAGAGTCACCGGCAGGATTTAAACAAGGCTGTGACATAGTGATACATGAGTAATAGAACTAGCAGTGACCTCAAAGGGGAGGATCAGTGGGCAAACTGATAGCCAAAGAGATCAATTAGGAAGTAGATGAAGCAATTCAGCCTTTGACGATGGACACCTGTTAGATTGCTTTTGATACATAATAAAAACCACGTTGTTGTTGGTTTCAAGCAGCATACATCTATTTCTGTGGATCTGAAGGCTAAACATGGCTTAGCTTGTTTAGGCTTTTTATATGATTTTAATCAAAACATCAAAGAGGCTTGATTCTCATTTAGAGGCTTCCCTGGGGCAGATCTGCTTTCCCTCTTTCGTAGTTACTGACAGCCTCCAGCTCCCTGAGCTTCTAGGAGTAATAGTTTAGTTTTTGATGACTCTCGGCTGGAAGTAACACTCCATTCCCAGAAACTAACAGCAGCTACTTGCTAAGTGGAGTTCCTTGACATAGCTGACATCGTAGGAGTGTCTGAAGGTCTGTCCACCACAATTAGATGGAAAAAAAGAGGACAGTTGAATTTATATTAAAGGGTCTCGAATAGGATTACATTATCTACATCACTTACCACTACACTTGGATCACTAATGAACTCAAATCACATTTGCTTTACATACCCCAAACATCTAAACTTTCCTTTTTGCAGAGATAATTTGATCTACAAGTTTGGGGATTACAGAGCAACTGTCTAAACTACCATGCAATGATTATAAATAGGTGATTACTCTAACCAGAGAAATAGACTCAGGAGCACAATTCCACCCTGTGGGCTGTGAGTGTGAAGGAATTCTTAATTATCAAGAAAAGATACCCCCAACTCTGACCTTCTTTCCCAGCAGCACTAACAGAAGGCATTAGTCAGTCTTGGCACATGAGCAGATGTCAGAGCTCCACTTGGAAGTGGTTACAAACAAGCACATCATTTCCACATGTCACAGTTATATGACATTTCAAAAAGTAGGTTACCAATTAGTTTAAGTAATTGAGCCAAAACTTTAACAATTTTTTAACAAATATTTCCACCTTGCAGCATTATTATAGCACTCCATGTTCTGCTTCTCCACTATATTTCCCAGGTGTGTTGTTATTCAGAGAGATCAAATGCCCGTTGAAATCATTCGCAGAAATCCCCAAAACTCTAGCAGTATCTTGGGAAGTTAATGGAACTAAATGAGGGATCTTTTGTTTATGCTCAGCATGCAAAACCCTCAAGTTGTTGATCCAACAGTAGATTCCAAAGTATTTCTCAGCAGTCATATAGATCGAGTATCACTTAAAATTGATTTCCCATGATTGTGAACATGTAAGAATGAATATGGTTATGCCCTTGGCATTGGCTCTGCTGGAAAATAGAAATTTGAATTTTAAATGTATTCTTGCTCACAGACCCATTACATCAGATATGCAAACTGAATGGGCCACAGGAGCACCGCCCCCAGCAGGTGAGTTCAAAACAGACAGAATGCTACCCACCACCATGCTGGCACTATGCAGAGCAGCTGTCAAACAGCTTCCTGCTCACTTCCCTTATTAGTGTTTTATTTTCTCCAGCCTGCTGCTCCTTCAGGCAAGACACATGGGCAAGGAAGACGAGCAATGTTTAGAGTCTGCCAGTATAAATTAGACTACAAGGAAATGCACATAACTGGCAAAATAAAGAGATGTTTTATATTATTGATTGTCAAATGACTATGGTATTGTAATTCTAACTATATGGTAATTATGTCTAATTATGCTAATGATAGCTACTGTTTTGGTGAACCAGGGACAAGGTTGGATATTCAGGTAACCACCCTAATCTCTATTAACTTCACAAGAAACTCAATCCCATTTTAGTAAAGAAACTGAAGCTCAGACCTATTCAGATATTTGACCCAAAGTACCTCACTCATGTCAGAAGCAGAATGAACATTCAGTCATATCTTCTTTGAAGTTCTTTTTTTGTTGTTGTTGTATCTGTTTGAAGGACACAAGCTTTACACTTCTTGTGTGATGTTCTGACTCATCTTAATTCCCTTTTCTATCCCCTTTCCCTCTACTCAACCCACTCCATTTCTTGATCCCCTATCCATTTGAGAAAGCCATCTCTCTCTTCCTATTCACTTTTATTCACTTTTTTTAAAAAAAATATTTTTTTTGAGACAGGGTCTCCCTTTGTGATTCAGGCTGGCACTGAGCTCAGCCTCAAACTCACATCACAGCAATCCTCCTGCCTCTGCCTCCTGAGTGCTGGGATTACAGGTGTGAGCCACCGTACCCAGCACTGTGGAATGTGGTACTGATTGCTGCTAGGTGTTAGTCTCCACCCTCAGTATTATTGTATTTGGTTGCCGGGGAATCAAACCCAGACCCTGTGTTTGCAAAACAGGCGCTGGAACCACTGAGCTAAATTGCCAGCCTCTTCCTATTCTCTTTTACTTTGTTGTTCATTTATAAGCTGGGTTTCTCATGGCCTATTTCATTCTAATGTAGTGAAAAAATAAGCTGGAAAAATACTACAAACTGCTGATTGAAATAAAAAGGATGAAATTTTTGAAGTGAAAGACATTTAAGAATGAGTTCTTTTTATGCGATCACAAAAATATCAAAATATGGGCATCATAAAATAAGTTCCAGTCCTCTATCCTATGACAATGATAAATGTGTCTGGTGTTCTGTAACCACGGTGATTATTCATTCTTTAATATTATTTCTTCTAAATATCTGACAGGGTGTATTCCCCAAGGTGTAAAAACGTTTTGTCTATTGGGTTGACTCCACCTTGCTGCTCTCCACCTGCAGTCCTCCCAGCCCATTGGTTGCTTCATTGTTATCTGTAGCAATGAAACAGGTTCCTCCTAATCAAAGTGACATTGAAAGCTACCATGCTCAGCCCGCAAATTTTACCCTTTTCTCTTAGTTTGAATTCTGGACACATTATCCTGCCGTTATGAATACTGCCTGTGGGAAATAAGAAAGCAGGCCTACTTATGTGCTACACCAACTGACAGAGCAGATGACAGCCAAGTGCATAACATTTAGACTGGTAAAATAAACAGAAACCATGTTGAGGCTTCCATGCGTGGAGCACAATTGCAAGCAGATGTTCACCAGGACTTTCTTAATCAAAGGTGCTCAGTTTATTCTAGCTATTTAGTGGATCATGTTCTGTTGAGAGCATTACAGTGAACGCCAGGCATGGAAAGTGTGCAGAACTTGTAGGACGTTTCTGAAGAGGATACTTGCTCTTTAGAGAGATTGCTTGTCTTTCATTTTCTTACACGCCTGACAGAGGAATGGAAACTTACCTAACTCAACTGCTAGAGTGCACAGATCAAAATCAACATCATGGCTACTGTGTGTCTACAGCTCTCTCATTACAACTTTCCCTCCCATCTTTCCCTTTCTCTGCTTCATCTTAGATAGTACAGTGAAGGAATGTTATATATTATTTAGTATTTATTATTACCCCAATACTATCAAGGAAAGTGAAACAGAGCTCTGTGGGGAAAATAATTATACTACCTCTTTATAATCTTTCAGTGCCAAATTCACCTTTAGCAACTCTACTTTTAGATGAGATCCAGCAAACCACTCTTCTTGTGCACAAACAGCCACTATATTAAGCTTTGACAACGAAGCTCACTAAGGAAGATGTTGCCTTAGAGGGGCAGAAAGAACTCACTGCTTGCTGGTTTTGTTGGCTTTCTGGTGGATTTTTTCTCTGCTATGATGTGGAAATATTCTATCCACAAGATCTTCACCTGGGCCTGAGTACCTCTTCCGATTCTGGTCGGTCTCAGCATGGCGCTGTTTTCAGTTGTTCTCGGACTTAGAGGATGATTGTATGTAAGTAAGCGCCATCTGTCGCCATGCCATTGTTTGCACCACTGTCCCCATGGAGCCATGTAGTAAAGGCTGCGTCAGAACCTGGCACTTCTGGGAACATCCAAAGGACAGAGGCTCTTCAAAAATAGGAAGAAGTTCTATACTGGAAGGTCCACCTTTCCAGGACTACTGGATTCCAGCCGCCCTCACCCCTCTCTCTCTCTCTCTCTCTCTCTCTCTCTCTCTCTCTCTCTCTCTCTCTCTCTCTCTCTCTCTCTCTCTCTCTCTCTCTCTCTCTCTCTCTCTCTCTCTCTCTCTCTTTCTGCCCTTCTGATGGGAGTCCTCAGTGAGGTGGTTGGCAGCTTTCCTATCACAGGCCCAGCCCAGGCCTGAAAGCCATGGCGCCAACCAGCCGTGGACAGAAACCTCCGAAACCGTGTGTCAAAATAAACCCTCCTCTTTTTAAATCAGTTTTCTCCGAGGTTTGTTATCGTGGTAGAACTAAAGCCTCTTCGTCACAAGTGCTGATGGCAGCCCCATGAGGCCCTTTTCGGAAGTAGAGTGGCACCATGCTGCAGGGTCTAGGGTCACAAGAGGCAAAGAGTTACAAATTACCTGACTTTCTCCATCAACGCTAAAGAATCCCCAGCTTTCGGAGTGTTTTCCAACTGGACGCTAAGACATGCAGTTCGTCCCTTTAGGGCTGGAGGATTCATTTTTCAGCTGCTTTTAGTTGAGTGTCTTCAGGCTCTAGGTTTAGAGCCTATTATATTGCTGCCTTCACTAATTTGCACTGCTTTGTTTCCCCTGGAGGAGCTATATATCTTTAAAGACTAATATTGTAAGCTCCTAGAGGGTAGGAAACTTCTGTTTTGTACGCTCAGTACATCGGCAGTGCTCAAGATGTCTGAGACGACAATAAATGAATCGCTTGCCTTCTGGTCCAGCTCCTGATTTGTGTGTTACAAGCAGCAGGTTGCTGCAAAGGCTCTACTGACATGTACAGAGATAGGGTTGCCCCGAAGGAACAGAATGGTGACTTAATAACAACCTAATTCACAGTGTCAGCAGGGGAGAAAATGTAAGTAGCAGCAAGAAATGGCAAATTGCAGCTCTGCAAAGCAGGGAAGGAAAAGAGCCAAACAAAATAAAAAGCCCAAGCAACTCAGAAGAGTTATACTAGGATTGTTACAGGACAGCTTCCTACAACTGTCCTCTCTGGAGCCCACCTATTGACATCAATAATATCCTCGGCTCAGAATAGATGCTGTGAAACCTTACAAAGCTCTAGAAGGGGGTGGGGGAATGAAGTGGGAAGTAATGCAAGGAAAGTGCTCGAGTGCCAGGCTTATGTAGTGTTTATTCTGCAGCAATTTCATCACAGAGCAAGCTGATCACTTTCCTAAAGCCCTAAATCAAGCAGCAGGTATCCACAGCCTCAAAGTGAACTATATGAAGCATTAATCAACTTCCACACTACACTTGAAACATTGCTGAGACAGAGCTGGGAGATTTTTCAGGGTGATGTTTCTCCCATTGTTTTCCATATATATATATATTCCATTTCCAAATCATTGGATTCTTCTGGATTTCATTGTCATTCTTCTGGTACAAAGCAGGAGGGTTTTCAGAAGTGATGGCGTAAGCTATAGCCCAACCCATTGGGAGTATTTTGGAAGTGTTTATACCCAAAACACTTTTGTCCCATTTTAAATCTCAATAATAAAATATATAAATGGAGATTCAAGATCATGATAAAATGCACACTGATCCTGCCACTTTCTCTTGACAAATAATAAATCTTAACAATTACTGATATTTTCCAAGCATGGTGATGTTTGCCTATCATTGCAGGACTCTGGGAGGCTGAGACAGGAGGCTCATATGTTTGTTCTCAGGCTGGGTAATTTAGTGACTTAGTGGGACCTGCTCTCAAAATACATATGTAGATAAAAAGGACTGAGAATATAGATCAAACTGAAGGGCCTGGTTTCAATCCCCAGTACCAAGGAGGGCATAGATTATTGGCTTTTGTTCTGAAGAAGCTTCCAAAGGAAAGTATTTTGGATTCCACATTCATAGAGTCATAAAATCTCTGTATTAGAAAGAAGCCAAAAGGCCAGGAAATAAGAACATTTTCTATGAAGAAAAATGTCATGAATACTTTAGGCTTCATATTTATTTAATTCCACCAGTGTAGCCCGAAAGCAAGTACATATACAATACATAGAATATGACTGTGTTCCATTAAAATTTATTTACAAGTAGAGGCAGGAAGCCATATTTGACCTGCGTGTTACAGTTTGGCAACCCTTGATCTAGAGTGTCCATCTTTGACATCAATAAAATATAAAGAAGAAACTCCTTTAAGCTGAACAAGAGTGGAGCTCCTGCCATGTGGAAAACAGTGTTGATGTTCCTCAGCACACTAGAGATAAACGTGCTGTGTGATCCAGCATCTCCACTAATGGTACATTTCCAAAATAAATATATAAAACAAGTTTGCTCCAGAGACAAATCTGTGCCCCTATGTTAACTGCAGCCTTATACACAATAGTCAAAATAAGGAATCCAGTGTTCATTTACAGATGCATGGATTTTTAAAATGTAGCACGAGTATAAAATAGAATGCTATTAAGCATAAAAAAGATAAAGTCCTGTCATCTGTGACAAGCTGGCTGCTCTGGAAGGACATTGGGTCAAGTGAATTAAGCCAGACACAGAAAGACAAATGCCACATGAACCTTACTTGCAAGCTTGACTTCTTAGACTTAGAGAGATAATGTTTACCAGAGGCTGGGGTAGTGAGGGGTTGGAGAAGTGTTAGTCAAAGAACATATTTCCCTTAAGCAAGAGGAATAAATGTAAGAGATGCATTATCCATCATGGTGACTATAGTTAAAGATAATGTATTCCATTTTGAAAATTACTGAGAATTGATTATAAGTGTTCTCACTCCAGAAAACGTATGAAATAAGATGTATGTTAATTTGGTCAAGTTAGCCACTCCAAATGTATGCACATTCCAAAACATCATGTTAGATGTAATAAATACATACAATGTTTGTCAATTACCAAACATCCAAAAGGTCCTGGATAGCTTTCCTCTCTTTCATTCATTTCATTGGTTTTAATCTTTTCATTGATTTAAAGTATAGTATTCCAACAGTTTAGGTATTGAATTCCAAGTCTTAAGAGTGTAGCTTTATACATTTTCATACAAGTATATACTAATGTGAATACCACTTAAATTGAAATATTAAATTTGCAGCAGTCAGAGAAGGGGGTCTTCTGTCTTCCTTCAGAATCAGTTACATGAACAAATAGTCACCATTCTTCCTTATCATCATGAATAAATGCTGCCTATTCTCGGACACCATATAGATAGAACGAGGCCATTTATAATTTACTGTCGGAGATTTCTATTGTCCAGTATTACTAGATAGCAGTCATAAAACACTCAATAAGGACCATTTGTTAAAATGTGCGATTTCAAACATGTTTACTGTAGCATTTGTTTATGTTACTAAGCTATCCTATTATAAGGCATTGTGTTCACGGTGTGATAAATCATTTCACATCCTCTGTGTTCATTTAGAAGCCAGAGTCTGTTAGAATTGACTTTAGTTTCCATTAAACACATGAGAATTAGGCTTATTGTCACATTCCTGGGGCATGCTCTGTTTCTACAATCTCATACCCATTACTTCTCCTAAGAACAGCAAGAGGCTTTATGAAACAGAAAAATCTTCAGTCAGACATCCTTCCCCAGGAAAGAGAGAGATGCAGGACCCACCAGTGAGTAGCTGCCTTCATGGCAGTGTGTCTTCCCCACCATGAAGATGTGCCCTCAATAAGTTAAGCCCATACCTACTCACTGAGGGCACAACGAAGTCTCTCTCCAGGTTTGTCTCTTTCTGAACACCTTACAATCCTCTGCTGCTAACACCACTTTCTCCATGGTGATGCTAAGTGTTTTAGGCATCTGTGTGACTATCTGCAGGGCTCTGAGAGGCTGAGCTTTCATTTCCAGCCTTTTTACTTGGGAGTTGTGTAACCTGTGGGGAGTCAGTTCCTCCCTCAGTGCTTGATTTTGCAAGTACAAAATGGAGATTGTGATGGCACCTATCTTATAGGAGTTACATGCAGATTAAATGAATTAATACTGTTACATGCTTGGATTGATGTTGATTCATAGTAAACTGCACAATATGGAGATAGCAGATTGAGTCTGAAATGCAAAGCCCCTGCACATCAGTGTTCTATAACAATCTATGAATTATTATTTTTGGACTCATTGTCATGAAACTGACATGGAAATAAAATACATAATACAAAAGTGAACACATTGTGTGATTTTAAACTGCACAAATATCTAATACACATATTCCATGCATCTCCCTCAAAGGACTGCCTCTTGCTTTAAAAACAATTATGTCACTGTCTTGTCACATCTGGAGGTAGTTCCTGAAGTGTTCTTCCTTTCCTGTTGTATACTGAATCGCCTGCCTCATGACTCCATCCATTCCAAACACTTACTTTTCATGGTCATTTTGACTTTGGGGAAGACTTAGAGTCACACAGTGACAGGTCTTATGAATAAGGTGAGCGGGGACTCACTGTCATGTTTTTATGACCCTGCTGTTTTGGTGGATGGCACTCATCACCAGCACTTACTGAATTTTTAGACATACACAGGTTCAAATACAGGAGGAGTTCTCAAGGAGGATGAGCAGCAATGTCTCTTTTATAGCAATAATTTATATCTAAATATTCATCATGGAATGAGTCAACAGATATGGCTAGGTTTTGGATTGCTAGCAGTTAAGATAAGAATAATACTCTTACATCAACTGGTTGTATAAATTGAATATGAAATTTTATGAGGAAGGCATTTTATACAATAATATACTTTAAAAATGTAAGAAATTTCATTGACTTTATTGTTAGATTTTCAAAGTTATTTTACACAATATTTTCAGAAATTCAAAGAGTTCATTTCTACTCAAGTCATTAGGGAAATCAATGAATAAAATTTCCAGCCTAGTAAGTTATACAAAATCTTATTAATCCATCGTCCCTGTACTCCCTGTGTAAGTGGGGACAGGAGGCCGTGAGCTACATTATGCCTGCTCATCTGAGAGAAAATCCACAGTATACATGGAGAGTGTTCTTGTACCACAAATGCTGATCTCCCCAGGGTATGAGCCAGATGTGCACTAGTGATTAGAGAAATAACAACAAAAAGGACAGACAGATTCGTGTCCTCAAAAGCTTCAGTGTAGAAAACTTGGAGACATTTCCATGAATATATATGCTACCTTAATCTGGGGTTGTATATCATTTTAACTCTTATAGAACATTTTCTTGATTATTGTAATTGATATTGCTTATCACAAATTTTTTAAATTGACTTGGCTGTTATACACATACACCTCTATCTATAGTTTCAGCTTCTTAAAGTTGATTTGAAAATGTAGGCTGTGTTTCTTTAGTTTATCATTCAGTTATCATACTTAAGGACTCCAGTTTGCTTAACAATAAAGTGGAGCATTTGGAAAGTAGTACATAGGAGTGAGTTGAATAAAATATTTTTTTCAACTTTTACTACTCTAATTTTCTAAACTCTTTATAAATAACTCTTCTTTGTTTGGTTTTTCCTGTATTTCCTCTGAACTCATCTGTAAAGACTCTCACACTAAAATGTCAGACCAGGCATTTTAGGACGGATAACAAATGTTTGCTTTGTTTTAATTAATCATCACACTTTTTTCAGATACTTAATAATCAACACAAGTAGATAACTCTCAGGAAATGATAGTCAAACTATGGTCAGGTTCATTGATTTAAGAGTCAGTCGGAAAAAGAAGAAATAATTTTAGATAGAGTCACATGACCTGAGTTTGTCTAGGTGAGTGATTCCACTTGGATTCCCCCACTAGTTGCATGAACTCAGTAGACTTCAGATATCTCTAAGTTTTAATTCTTTTAGCACAAATTGGAAAGCTTAATAACTACAGCCCTGCTACAGCATTTTTCTTTTAGTTTTGTCCAGATAAATGAGTCTTTAGCGGTGTGCATAAAACACTATTGATTTACTCATTTCTCTTATAATGGAGTTATAAAATTTTAAGGAAGCAGTTAAAAGAGATAGACTTGGATCCATTTACCTCCCTTCACAGGTAAATATTATGAAAGAAAAGAAAAGAAGCAGAATTTGTACTCAGGGAAGTCCTTGTCAGATGAACCTCTGGATAAACAGACTCTTGTTACAAATGATGCTGTTGTGGCTACGTTAGTACCTGAATCAGTTCACACTTTCTGCTTTTGATGGTCATTTTAACTTGAGGAAGAACCATTAATTATACAGTGTCAGATCTATTGAATAAGATTGAGAACATATCATAATATTTTCATGAATTTGCCTTTGTCCTGGATGCCACCCAATGGTGGTGCTACTATATACTTTCTCCTCATCTTGTAAAGATCCACACACAGGAGGACTTCTAGAACTGCTTCAGAAAGTGGGAAGGAGGACACAAAATATGTGCTTAAAGGGAGAGCAAGTATTCTGAGAGGAATTAATTGCAAATTGCCTTTTACTGCAATAACTGTTTCAAAACTTAAACTTTCATCATATATTTTATCACCTTTTCTATATGCTAAGGTGATATTTTATCTCTGAGATGGCTTTGAGTTTCACAGATATCACTGGATAAAGATTACTTATGGTGAATGCAACCCAGGGCCTACATATCCTGTAGATTCTACAATTGCCTGGCATAGAAAATAAAGATGCTTTGCAACTGTTGCCCCCTTCACTGTGAAAAGCCAGGGAGAACCTTTAGCTGTCTGTTCTGTCCAGAGGGGCATACACGACTTGGGAAGTAAGGACATTTGAAAAACATGCTTTGTGCCCTAGACTTCTGTTTTCCTGACCCTTTTTTAAAAATTTAAATCTTTACTTGTACATTATGAATACATATCATCATCACATTCAACACTGAGTTTCTACCAGAATGTGACATTACTTGATTTGCATTTATTCCCCTTTCCACCCATCTTGCCACTCCCACCCCTATATACATAATCTTTGTTTCTTTTTTTCTTTATTATTGTCACATTATTTTTCCCCTTGTTATTTACCCCTACACCCTCTTTCCTTTAAATGTTTTCTATTTCACAATATCAACTATACATGCTACAACTCATTTACAACTTAGTTTTCTCATACCAGAGAAAAGATATGATATTTACACATCTGTGATCTATTTATTTCACTTATGAGGATATCCTCAAAGTACATTCGTTTGAGTATGAATGACTCAATCTTATCATTTTTAATGGCAGAGCAATACTCCATTCTATTCAAGAATCACATCTTCTTTATCCAGTCTCCAGTTGATGGGCATTTGGGTTGTTTCCAAGAGTTAGCAATTACGAACTGAGCTGCTATAAACACAGGTGCACATATGTTGCTATGATATGAATCTTTTAATTCTTTTATAATTGACCTTTATCCTAATAATCATGCACAACCATTGAGACTGTGTAAAATCTCTAATTCCTGTGAATCTGACTAGCCAAGGCCTTCCTATCTGTGACTGCAGCAATATGTCAGAACTTCTATATTTACCATAATAATAAGAATGATAGAAACTCAATCATCATTTCTTTGAGTGAATTATCTGACCTCACAAAGGTTTTGATGTCATTCCATAATCATAGAAGACCCCTTTTACATCAGGCTCAATATTAATTAGTGCAATTGTGCTGTAACAAAAACTAGATGCTCCACATTCAATAGTTTAAGAAATAAGAATTGTGTATCTTTTGAATGTAAGAATGCAAAAGAGAAATCTCTTATTAGAGTAGAGTTGGACCAGATTATTCAAGGACCAGACTTATAAAGGCCCTGCTGCCTTCAGTATACATGGCTTCCAGGATTTTTCTGAGGCCAGTCATCCTGTTCGGCCATAGAGGAGAGGATGTATGAAGGAGGAGTGAGGGGTGTTTTATGTACCATGTGAAGAAGTGTATCTATCACACTTATCACCTCATTGGCCTAGCACTCAGTCATGTGGCCTCACCGAACTACAAGGGAAGCTTTTAAATGTAGTCCAGTTTTATTCTGGTAAAGAAAGGAGTGTGGCTTTAAAAGGATAGCTAAGAACTCTGCCATGTGCACTAAAGACGGATTAAAGATTTCCTAAAGTTATACAACAAATAACAAGACCAATAGGAGAGGTCAGGCAAAAGTTGTTGACAATTATTTTTTATCTTCTGTCCAAGACAACATTAAGCCACAATTAAATGCTTTTTAACTGACTTCTTAGGCTTTTACTGCTAAGTTCCCTTCATTTGTAAAGTGACCAAGAAACACAAGCTTGCTGCAGCCTTACCCCATCTTTGACAGAAAGAGATACAATAATCATATTCCAAAGGTATTATCTAGCAGCAGCAATAGAGGATAGAATACAACTCCCTGTACCCAACCCAGTCTTTTGTAAATTCACTGGTTAGTGATGATAAGATTGATTAGTGTTTAACACATTGATTAGTGTTGATAAGATTCAAGATGGACCTCTTTCCTTATACCCAAGGTAATAATATGCAGTAGTGTTATTTCTATTCTCTGACACAAAAATAAAATACTAGACACAGCAAACAGAAATTCTGAATAGAAAGAGATGAGAATTTAAAAGGTCATTATTCATTCCTATTTTCTCTCCTTGTCATAACATGTACAAATTATTCTTACAGATGGAGAAGTCAGAATATACAGTACCTCACTCTGGGAACAACCGTGACCCTTCTTCAATGTTGGAAACCAAGGAAGAGCTGAGACAAGGAAAAGATGCAGAACACTTCTGAGCCCATGAGTGAGCTCTTCCAGTGACCCCTGGAAATCCAGAAAGAGATCATATACCTCAGTTGTATGTCCAGTTCCAAGTAGCTCTTTTTGTAGCAGCCACAAAATAGAGTTTGTGTGGTTTTATAATTTATGTCTTTCACGCAATGCTTCTTAAAAGCAAGGACATGAATGTGTTGGTTCATTATTTAATGTTGTATCTGGTTTAGAATTAAGCCATGTGATGGAAATCCAATAATATTTGCTTAATAAAAGGAAGTTAAATAAAACAGAAAAGGAGAGATAAACACAACAATTTACTAAAAGCTTCCCATACATCAGTCACTGTGTTAAGCAATTCATCTACAGCTACTTTATGGAGAGACACCTTGTTATCCTCTTCATTCCAGCAATGAGACAGATTAAGTCACTTGTCTGAGGTCAATCAGCTAGAACAGTGCATAGTTAGCAAGGCCCAAAAGAAGGAATAACTCGGAAAAAATCTTGCTCATTCTGTGGACTGACTCCTCACTCTGTTAGTGCCAAAAGTTTTTAATATTATGAGACTCCAGTTGTTGATTCTTTGTAATACTTCTTGCGAGATCAAGCTTTTGTTCCTACAGTCTTCATCCACATCTATGTCTTTAAGAGTTTGACCTCTTCTCTCTTCTAATGACATGTTTCTACTTAATATTTAGAACTTTGATCCATTTTGATGTAAATGTGGTGCATGGTAAGAAATGAGACTACTTTTAATCTTCATGATATGGATTGTTCATCAAGCCAGTTTTTCCAGTACTATTTATTGAAGAGGCCGTCATTCTTCCAGTGAAGGTCTTTGACACTTTTGTCAAAGATAAAGTGGCTGAGTGTGTTTCCAGTTGTTTCTGTATCTTCTAATCTGTTCCAATGATCCTCAGGTCTTTGTTTGTTTATTTGTTTTGAATTGTGTTGTATTGTTTTCTTTGCCATTGAATTGTAATTTTATCACTGTAGCCTAATTCCAAATCAGGAACTGTGATATCCCTTGACTTGCATTTGTTGCCCAGAATTGCTTGCACTGTTCTGGTCTCATCTTTCCAAATGAATTTTATCAAGGTTTTTTCTACTTCTGTGTGGTATGTCATTGATATTTTGATTGGGAGTGCATTAAATGTATATAACAATTTTGGGAGTATGGCCATCTTCACTATGCCAGTTGAAGAACCAGAAAAGATCAGATCCCCTAAATTTAAAGATCTAATCCACAATTGAGCATCTGAGATGAATAGATACTTCTCAGATGAAGAAGTACAAACAGCAAACAAATATATAAACAAGTGTTCAACATCACTGATCACTCAAGAGATGCAAATTAAAAGAATAGTGAGATTCCACCTCACTCCAGAGAGAATGGCTGGTATTAAGAAGCCATCCAATAACAAATGCTAGTGAGGCTGTGAGGAGAAAGAAACTGTGGGTGGGAACGTAGACTGGTGCAACCAATGGAAATCGGTATGAGATTCCTCAAGAAAACTAGCTAGTTCCCATTCTTGGTACTTTCCCAAAAGAATTAAAAGGTTCATACCACAGAGACAGATGCACACCCATGTTTATAGTAGCACAGTTTACAATAGCTGAATATTGGAAACATGTCAGAGGCCCACCATTTGATAAATAGATAAAGGAGATGTAGTTCTTTATACAATGGAAGAGTAGAAGAAAATTTCTAAAAGATTTAACAATACTTACATACAAGCTTTTTTTTTTTTTTTTTTTTTTTTTTTTTGCTTATATACTACTTTGTAACAGGGTCTCTCAACTTTACATATGAGACCAAAAATCTCTGTGGAATAGGAGCTGCTCTATAGATTGTGTGGTGTTTAGCAAAACTCTCCACCCATTATCTCTTCTCTAAAATTATGGCAATCAAAACATTTTCAGAAATTGCAAAATATACCTTGGGAGTGCAGATATTTCCTTGCATTCAGAACAAATGTTTGAGGGAAATTTTACACTATGACAATAAATGCTTTTTTTAAAAAATCAGGAAAAACACAAAAACTTTGTGACACATATTGTTCTTGTTATTCATTGTGACCGAAGAACACTCAACATTATCTTTGAAAGTCAGCACTCCTGACCTCTTCCCACTGTATTTGCGACTGCTCCTGAGCAAGCCTTTTTCCTGGGTGGAAATAAAGGGAAATTCCTGAAAAGAGCCCGGCCTGAACCCATGCTTCTCTCCCAACTTCAACAAACTATCTTTGCATGGACGCTGAGGCCATGTTTCCACATGATATCATCACAGATTAGTCATGATGAAGGGACTCACTGTTGCCTAAGTCTTAGTTCATTTTGCATATTAAACAAGTTCCTTCTCTACCATCTTTAGAAGACTAATGTGAATTTTTCAGCTCTTAAAATGTGGAAATTCCAGAGATGACCTGATGACAAGCTATTTCTGAATTTTAGAGACAGTTTTTCCACTTTAGAATACATTTTCAGTACTTTCAAACACAAGTGAAGATTTAAATTAAAATGTCCATGTCAATAACCACTTGAAATTAGAATTCGTAGAGATTAAATATTTTCAGAAAGCAACACAGTTACAAAACAGAATTGAAAAAATAGAATATACTCACTCTTTGGTGATAAAGCTAGCTAGGCCCTCACACCCAAGATGGGGAATATATAACAACATAATTTCTCTTCATTAATAGCCCACTATCATCATTCTGTTTCTTTGTTCCATCATGATTGCAATTAATATAAACTGGCTTCTGCTTTCTGAGCTGATAGGTAAGAACTTTAAAAGTCACAGCTCCATTCTCACAACAAGTAAAGAACTGAACACATAAAACACCAATAACTCTTCTTAAACCCCTCAGACAAGGAAGATCCCTGGGGAAACTGCAGCCTCCAAAATCAGAGCGCCAGACACACAGCTGTAGAGATTTAATTCCTCACAGCTGAACTCAGCAGCAGCAGTAGCCACAGGAACCAGTGCCAGGGTCGGAAAACCTGAGCTATAATTGATGAGTTGCTGGAGGCTTTATGTAGACAATTCAGAACATTAAAATCTCCAGGAAGCCCCAGTCAGAGAGAAGCTGCACAATTCTGTGAGTTCTTAGCTCCTAGGGCCCAAGCAGAATATCTGAGAAAAGCCCTGTGTGCTTTGACAGGAGAGAAAAAAAAAAAAAAGGAAACACTGTGAAATATTCCAGATCATTCTGCTCTTCTTTATAAAGACTGCTCTCAGGAGAAACAGTTTTACCATAGACTAACTTGCTGAGGTTTTATGAAAGTATAACTTAACTGGGAGAAGGGACGTATCCAACTTTATCCCCCTTTAGCAAATTGTCTCAATGAACAGAATAAAGAAGACTGAAATTGAGCACTTCACAGTGCAGAAGCGCAGACTCACTGAACGATTGAGATCTATTCACAGAACTACCGAGTACTTCCTTCTTCCTTACACCTTACCCTACATTTCTAAAAGCTCATACACTGCAGTCCATTTACCAATTACATACATTAAGCTCATTTTCACCCCCAAAATTATAAAGTGTACTAAAAGAAAAACCCAAAATCCAAAACAACAATAAAAGATTCATATAGTTTGAAAAGATTGAGCAAGCAATAGAACCAGCATCTGACCACCCAAGACTTTAAAACTACAATTATTATAGTAATGGTACCAAAGTAGAAAACACACATAACAAAAGAGCAAAAAAATATGCTAGAGATAAAAGAAAGCACAATGTAACAGCAATGAAGAATGCAATTTATGGACTCCTTTGTTAACTGTGCAGAGCCAGAGAAAGCACCTGTGAGATTGAGTATGTTACAACAGACACCACACTTAAGACTGTGAAGAAGAAAGACAAAACAAAGACAAACATAATATACAGAAACCATGAGAGAATACTAAAAAGGTGCTAGCAAGGCAAAGCAGAACAACAAAAAGAGATTAAAGAAAACAGAGGAGAATAAATATTTGATATAAGAAGGACAAAGAATTTCCCCAAACTGATATTAGTCACAAAAACACAGATCTATTGAACATCAAGCAAGATAAATAGCAAAATCTCTATAACTAGTTAGATTGCTATGATGTAAGTCTAGAATATTCTCCTCAACAGTGCCACATGTTTAAGGTAGGGTTTTGAGAGGAAATGGATAGTGGGAGCTGTAGTTATCAGTGGAGCAATGTGCTTGTTGAAAGAAATGACTCGTTGGAGGTGCACCTTAGGAAGGTATATCTTTCCTCTTTTCTGGCTGCCTTATGATGAGCAGCTGACTTATCCATGCCCATCATACCATGTTACTTCTCTGTTGAAGTCAACCAATCACAGACGGAACCCACTGGAGACCACACACCAAGTAAACCTCTTATCCTCTAAGATGTGAATATCACATATTTCGGTGGAAAATGGGAAAGTCACTCACTAATACACATAATGTATTCAAACTTCAAAATAAATGCAAAAACCTTGAAAAAATCAGATAGAAAAGAAAATCATATTACAAAGGAGCAAAGAAATACTTATGATTTCTTAGCAACCAATCAAGCAAGAAGAGTAAGTGAATTTTTAACATGTGAAATTATCCTTGAAAAATAATGGAGGAAATAAAGAATTTATCAGAGAAATACATATTCAGAATATTTATTTCCAATAGAACTGCCTTACAGAAGTGTTAAAATTTTTTAGAGAGGAGAAAAATGATAGAGCTCATCTCTATCAAAAATGATAGAGATCTAATGAGACAAAAAAGGTCACAGAAGAAATGAATAAATGTAAAACAATTTTTTTCCAGGTAATGGGACTCAAACTCAGAATCTTGAGCTTGTGGGGCAAGGGCAGAGCCATTGAGTTACACTCTCAGACCTTATCTTTTATTCTTAACAATGATTATTTAATAAAAATTTATTTAAAATAATAACAAAAACTATCTGATTAGGTCCCCATATATATATATATATACACACACACACATTGCATATATGACATGTGTGTTCATTTATGCTTGTATACAAGTGGAATGAATGGCAGGAATGATACCAAGAATGAGAGAGAGTAGTCAAGATTCCTTCTTACTATCTGCTGTTTGCCCTATCTTGAAGTAGTTTAGAATTATGTGAAATTAGGCTTGCACTAGTGAAAAATGTGTTGCATACTCTAAAGCACCATATTAAAAATTTTTTGTTATAAAAGTAGAATTTATGTGCTGATAAAAAAGGGGCTCTGGAGTGATGTAATATGCAAAGCCACAAATAACAGAAAAATTATGGAGGGCAAAACCCAGAAGAAAATATAGGAGCAACCAATATAAAACAATAATAAATATGTTAATATCTAACTATATTGATAATAACTTTAATATTAAATGATCCAGATACACCAATTTTTAAAAAAGAAATAGATTGTCCACTGATTGAAAATATCACCCAATTATCTGCTTCTTATAGAACTCCACTTTAATATAAATTATGTAGAGAACAAAGATAAAAGGAGGGCCCAATAGCATTCTATTAGTACCAAAAGAAGGAAGTAATTACACTGATTTCAGGCAAAGCAGAGATGAGAACAAGAAAAGTTAACAGGAGGAAGGAGAGGTATTGCAGAGTGATAAAGAGATCAGCATTCTACAAAGACATGGCTTATTGCATTGAGCAACAGAACATTTAAGTAAGTTAGGCAGAGACTGGCAGAACTCAAAGGGGAAGAAATTAATTCACCATTACAACTGGAAACTTTAATACCCTTCCTTCATTAACAGATCCATCGGGCAATAAGTCAAGTACAGTTCAAGTCAACACCATCACCTACTGATTAACTTTGACACCCATGAGTCGCTTCAGCCAGCAAGAGCAGATTGCACATTCTTCTTGAGCTCACAGAGACGTCAGATTCTTGACCACAGTTTAGGCCACATGATACATGCTGACAAATAAAAAAGAATAAAAGTCATACAAGCCTGCTCTTAGTGCATAAAATGTTTAAACTATGTATCAATAAAGATATTTGGAAAGTCTCAAATACTTAAAGATAAAAGAATATATTTCCAAATATCACATAAGTAAAAGAAATCTCCAGAAATTTACAAAGCAAACTAAAAAATAAATAAATAAATAAATAAATAAAGCACAAATTAACAAATTTTGCTGAATGACGAGAAAGATGTAGTTACAGGAAAATTAGCAAAATGAATATATAAATATATATTAGAAGATAGATTGAATCAACTGTCTATACCTTAAAACCCTAGAAGAGTGAGAAAATTACATTCAAAGTAACCAGATGAATACAAATAGAAAGAGAAGCAGAAATAAATGGAACTGAATAAAGGAAATCAATGGAAAAAATCAGCAAAACCAAAAGCTAGTTCTTGAAAACAATCAATGAAATTGATTTCCTCTCCTTTACCCAGGCTAAACAAGAAAAACAAATACAGAAAATACAGTTACTTCTATCAGAAATGAAAGTGGGAACCTCACTACAGATCCAATAGATGTTAAGAAGATAATAAAGGTAACTATCAAAAATTCCTAGGCCTACAAATTTAATACTTATATGAAATGATCCAATCTCTTGAAAACAATCTGCTGAAACCTCAAGCAGATAGACCTTATTTAAATCGGCCTCTAGGTACTAAAGAAACATAAGTAATAACCATTACAAACCGAAAGCACTAGTCTAGATGGGTTCACTGGTCAATTTTAACAAATTTTAAGGAAGAAATTATACTCTCTACCATCTTTTCCAGAATACAGAATCTGAATGAATACACCCTAATTCCTTTTGTGAGGCTAACCTTACCCCAAAACCAAAACCAGCAGGAACTACAGGAAAAGGAAGATCTACCTTTGTACTTCCTGTTGTTTAAACGTGGGGATAGAGAAAAGGAGAAAGGGGAATAAGGGATTTAAGGTGTGTTGTGTTTACATACCTACTCTGAATAAGAAATGTAGTGTTACATATAAAATGTGTGTTTTAAGAAAAGAAGAGGAATCAAGAGATGGATGGCTGGAAACAGCATGGAAGGATAGAAGGATGAAAAAAAGAAATTAAAACATTGTATGCCAATGTACCAATTCCACACAAGAAATGTAAACACATTGTACTACAACACATACAAATGAATAAATGAAAAAGTACAAAAATAACAAGAAACTACACATCAGTATATCTCATGAAAACACAGACACAAAAATGATCAACAAAATTTTAGCAGGTAAAATCCAACAATACATAAAATAATTTTTGAAATAGTAACACCATGACAATAAAATCTGTTCAGCACTTGTTTGAAGATTATGAATTTTTCACGTGTACCATATGGCTTCTCAAGTCTTGTGCCACATATATAAAGTAAAAATAATAACATACATTCGACCTTCTTGGATTGCAGGATTTACAATTGAGAAAATATGAATGGCTTTAAAAGTCTCATACCTGACTTCCTAATAAAATCTCAAATGTTTTAGGAAGTTTTCTTTAGTTCTCTAATCTTACCAATTTATGCATCTGCCACTCAGTGAGATTAACGAATATTCGTTGATCACTCAAAAGCAGAAGAAAGGGAGAGAAGATAGAAAAAGCAAGAGGAAGGGAGTCGGACAGAAGGAAGGGAGGGTGAGAGAGCAAAAGGACGCTCTTTCTGATGGGTTTATCAACATATCTGATCCCTCCATTAAATCATCTCTCTAATCCCAAGTCTCTCACCTGACAGTTCTCAATTCCATTTTAAATCTGGTTCTCTAGGCTCTGCCAGTTTATCCATTTCAGCATCTGCCCAATTTTGTAACAAAAATAAATACACTACCAATTTTATACAGTATTGTGTCCCTGTCACTTGTGTTGAAATATATAAATGTTTGGTTTTTTCATCATCTTTGAGAGACTCTGAAGTTTTATTAGTTTTGCTTGACCTCTGCACTTCCTTTCTTTATATCCTATTTCTTTGGTCATTTTATTTTTGGCATCCACTTCTGTTCCCCTTTGAAGGAAGATTATAATCCCCCCACTCAAAGCATTTCTGACCTCCTGGCCCCAGCAGCCCAGGCTGGCTTGGTAGGACCTGGGGCAACAATGTCACTTTTCTGAGCAGAGCGCACACCTGAGCCTGGACCTCGCCCTGGAGAGGAATAGACAGAAACAAGTCTGAACCGGTGCGACCTGGGCCGCCCTCTCCTCTACCCTAATGCAGTTCATTTCTGCCAGCACGATTTCAGCAAAAGCATCAAGAGAAAAGTATGCCCCAACAGCCCCCTGCTCTGTCTGTATGCTTTATTTCAAATACTATAGAAGGCCCCAAGCTACGTTATGGCTCCTCTGGATCCTTATAAAATGAAATAAACTTTTTCTTTCTATAAAATGTCTTCAATGAAAAGGTTATGCTTTGTTTATTTTCATTTCTGAAGACGCCTACTGCTTGCACCAGTGAGTTAGAAATAAATGTGCCCAAACTATATGCCTTACGGGGAAGTCGTGTGAGATTTCCGTTATTTCTGTGATAGTGCTGCCCTCTAGTGTTCAGAATACTAATATTTTCTTCAACTTCTAAGTAAAAACAAGAGAGATTCACCAAGAGTATTTATTTACTTGGGAATAGCAAATATGCATGCCGTGGTGACTATGGGTACTTTCACAGAGGTAAAGCACAGCAAGATCTTTGAAGATAAAGAAGATATTTCAAATATTTTGATATATCAGTTCTTGCTCAAAATAATTAATAACAAAAAAGGCACCGGTGTGAGATTGAACAGATCATTTCTTTTTTTTTTAATTGAAATCTTTATTGGTACATTACATATACGCATCATGATTGCACTTCATAATGGGGATTGCTACATCTTGGAAACAACCCAAGTGTCCATCAACTGGAGACTGGATAAAAAAGCTGTGGTTCTTCTACAGAACGGAGTATTATTCTGCCATAAAAAATGAGAAGTTTGAATCATTTATACTTAAATGGTCATACCTTGAGGATATCCTCATAAGTGAAACAAATAGGTCACAGATAGGTAAATATCGCATCTTTTCTCTGTTATGAACAGATCATTTCTAAGTGTTTCCTCACGGTGGGTCATGGGATATGAAGCGGTATGACCTCTGCACAAGCTTGTGATTATGAGAGTCTTTTTTTGATCAGTGGTATCAAACAATCACGCATAAAAATATTTCTTCCCTAATCCCAGCTTTGTTCTTTTCTGTTTGTTTGAGGTTTGGTGTCTTTGGAGTGGTTAGGATAGATCCAAGTTATTCAGTGTTAATTCTGACAGCATTCACAGTTATTTCACACATCACTTTCATTTACTATCTTCAATCTTTCTTCATAGGTTTGGGCTCTTTCACTAGACAAATTGGATTTCAAAACGTTTATGGTGACTAATAAATTCTTGTAACTTAATTAAAGAAATAAATATAACCGTTTGATGAATTTTAGGGATATGAATTTTTTAACAAGATATCTAACTGTCTTCATTAGGATTTCCTATAAAGTATTTTAAACCAAACATGGTCCAAAATGAAACTCTATACCCCTCTTCCAATCCCCAGCCGTCCAGTGGTCCAGCCTATCAACCTCAGCATTAATGGTGACATCTCCTTTCTCACACCTTGGGAGTCCATGAGGAAGCCTGTGACATCTACTCTCATCTCCTGTCATGACAATCCTGACAGAAGCCTCGTACTTTCACAGCAGGATGGTGGAGATACATTTTAACCGGTCTCCCTGAGGCCATAACTTCAGAGATACATGGAGTGTCTTAGCTCCAACAGTCACCATAATTCCCCCAAAAGAAAAGCGAATTTTAGTGTTGCTCTATATTCCTACCATTCTCCAGGAAAAAGCTGACATCTACAACCAACAAACATCTCTTTGTCCTGTCTCCTTGATTCACATGTCTAACCTCATCTTTCACAACACTCCCTCTTCCTCTTTCTGATCTACCACATAACTTCTTGATTATGTCTTAAGCGAAAACGCGGCCCACGGTGGCCCTAGAGTTCTCAGCTTATCTAATCTTTAGACAGATTTTATCTTGCCTCCAAGCACCTGACCTTTATTTCTTTAGAGCATTTAGTTTAGTACACTTCTCATCATAAATTTTATTTCTGCACCTTTAAGATGTAAATCTTTTTAAAAGCTTGTTGTCAGTTTTACAATCCAGAAATGTCTTTCTCCAGGACCAAGGAGCTTTCCCCTTGAAATGTAATCACCAAGAAAAATTAAGAGGCTATTTCTCCCAGTTTCTATGAAAGAACAGGCACCTAACTCTCCTGGTTAGAATATAACCTCTTGTATTTAAGACTCAAGTTTCTTTATAATATCCACTATTTTTATTGTCCCCTGGCTGGAACAAGACACTCTTCTTCTAAAATGCAAAGAACACGAGGTTTAT
>PVIR01013093.1:0-43112 GCA_004026965.1 Petromus typicus | reverse complement strand
CATTACTGTCTACCTTCAAGTGACATTATACCTCTATACATACAGTATATTTTCATTTCACTTAATCTTTGTATAATCCAGTAGTTATATTTACTACCATGAAATTTATAAATCATAATATATCTTGTAAGTACTTTTGCTTCTAATAGTCAAATATCTCTATAGATATTTACATAATGAAGAAATAGTATATTTATTTCATATTGTTAATATTTCTGGCTCTTTACTTCTTTGCATAGATCTGGATTTCCAGCTGATGTAATTTTTCCTTCTTCCTGGACAATTTCCTTTAGCATTTCTTATAGTATGGGTCTGCAGCTGATTATCACGCAAAGTCCACATTTTACACAAGGTTTTCACAAATATACGTTCCATGTAGTCCCCATTATGGTCTCACACAGAGCAATTTCACTGCAGTGAAAATCTGTTGGTCTCCACCTACTCAGACTCCCCTCTTTAATCACTGACAACCATTGGTCCATTTCACCTTTTCTTAAATGTCATGCAGCTGAAATCACACAGCATGCAGGCTTCTTTCACTTAGTGATATGCATGTAAGTGCCCTTCATATCTTTTCTTGGCTTCATTGCTTTTCTTTGTAGTGATTCTAAGAGATTCTTGGTTGCTACCAGGTTTTTGCAGTTATGACCAAAACCACTATAAACATTTATGTGCACAGTGTTTTTGTGGACAAAGGCTTTCAATTTATTTGAATAAATACCAGAAAGCATGATTACTGGATCCTAGGGTAAGAATGTGTTTAATTTTGTATGAACTACCTTCCAGAACGCTAAACTATCTTGCAAACTGAGTTCTGTTCAGTACCAGCAGGGAGTTAGAGTTCCTATTGCTCCATATCTTTACCAACATTTTATTTTGTTCTATAATTTTATTTTATTTTTTATGGTGTTGGGGATTGAACCCAAGCACTCATAAAACGGTAAGCGTATACTCAACCACAGCCCTAGAATTTGATATTTCTACCTGCAATTCCAAAGGGTTATATGACACAGAGCATCTATTCACACACTGTGTTTGATTCATCAGTATCTGATATTTCCAGCGCTTTGAGTTTCAGCTACTCTAATGGAAGTGTAATGGTGTGTCACTGTCCCCTCAACGTACCATGACCTAATTAAATAGGATGTCAAGCATCTTTTCACATATGTATTTGTCCTCTGTGGGAAGGCATTTGTTTTCGTTTTTGAAAGATGTTTTTGCTGAGTCTAGAATTCTGAGTGGCTAGGTTTATATTTTTCTTGAAGCACTTTGAAGATTTCATTCCATGTTCTTCTGGCTTGTATTGTTCCTGACAATTCCACTGTCATTCTTATCTTTGTTCCTATATACTGCGTGTATTTTATCTCTGGCTACTTCAAAAATTTTTATTACTGATTTTAAACAATTTTATTAGGGTATGCCTTAATGCCTTACTTATTTATATTTTTTGTGGGATGAAGGATTGCACCTGGTATTGTGCTTGCCTGTGCCAGGCAAGCGCTCTGCCACTGAGCTACACCTAACTCTCTTTTAATTGGTCTCTCTAAGGTTCCCAGGATGACTTGAGCCTGACATCCTCTTGCCTCAGCCTCCTGAATAGTTGAGATTATAGGTCTTTACCACTGGCCTGGCTGGATTATTTTTTATTCTAACAAATATTCTAAATACCTTGAAGTTTTATTCTCGGGCAGCACTAACAGTTTGACTTTTCCCCTGTTTTATTTTTTTAAGCCCTCTTGAATGAGACCAGGGCACCCTTTAGTTTTAAACTAGATTTTCCCAACGAGCAAGCACTCGGCCTCGTGCCTTACAGGGGTGGAGTTTTCTGCTCCAGTTAATGAGAACAGAAGCTGTTCCCAGCTCTTGGTAGGAGCTCTGGGAATTGTCACTCTGTTCTTTCAGATGGTTCTTTTTCTGGTGATGTGTATTTTCCTCACACACATATGTGGATCAGCACCTGGCCGAGGAATTCTCTGTCCCCTTTGGTCTCCGGCTTTGCAAATTCCAACCACCTTAGCTTTCTCTTTTTCACAGTTTTTTACTCATCGAATCACTGAGACCACTGGCTTGCCTTCCTTGTATCTCAGTTTGGAAAAAAAACATACAAAGAGGTGGCAAATATCATAGTGCTCACTGTTTAGTGCCCATTTTGCAGACAGGCAGTGTTTGGAAATTATTGTTTTATATACTTTGCCTGGCTTTTTAGGTGTTGAACCTAGTGAGGTAAATCTGTTACTCTATCTCGGATATAGTAAACATCTGAAATCAAGTCTGTGTATTTTGCTTAGTGCATTTAAAACAAAATACAGAAGGGCCCGTACTCTTCCCCAGACGGTAAGAGAAGACATGAACATATAAAAAAGTTCGGGGCTCCTGCTCATAAAAAATTCAGAGACCCTCTTTTCCAGAATGCACAGGTCTCCGTTGGACAGATGGGACAAGGCCTAGGCTGCTGTGGCCCTCAGGATCTGGAGTGGAGCAGGGGTGAAAAGATGTCATGGCCTTTGGGAGGCCTGAGTGTAGGAGAACCCAGTTTCTACCCTGTGCTTTCTTCTTATCGGCTGCATCTCTGCTGATGTTCTGCAGGCCCTAGCACATGTGCTGTGAGGTTTCCATCTCACGGCAAACCCAGTTATTAAGCTTTTTGCATCTTTCTCCAGGGCCTTCTCTGGAAACCTCTCCCATCCTCACTGCAGACTTTGCCCCATTTTTCTCTTCTCCATAATTAGGGTTTACACTTCCTGCATCTGAGCACCTTTGCCCACGCAAGGATCCATGCACCCCGCAGAGCATGTTTGTTAATCCTGGTGCCAAGTTGCAGAAGGTTGGAGGTGTCTCCTGCCCCAGACTGACAAGGAGCTGCAGGCAGGCTGGCCATGCCTGCAGAGCACTCTTGCCCTGGACTTCCCCGGTCTGAGTAGCCCCTTAGTCCTCTTGGGCAACCAGAACTACCTGGGCTACTTGGTGGAGATAAATGAAGTGGAGCACTAGCATCTGTCAGGAAATCCACAGGAGCGAGGCAGGAGGGATTCAGCACAGGAGTCACAAAGCTGTGGCCACCCAGGAGTGCATGACCTTCCCAGAGGTGACAGCCATCAGCACAGGAGGCTCCAAAACCAGCCTTGAGCACCCGTGTACGTTTTAATTCAACAAACCTAGGAGACCTACTACATGTCTACAAGGTGCCGAGGATAGTGATGAGTAAAACCAAACAATTGTGTGGTGTCTCTTTTTAGGAGGTTTATACCTAGTTGAGATAGACATTGATATGTGTGTGATGTGTAGAAGAGCATAGATTATACGTACATGTATGTAAAACATAACTTTGATAAACTTTGATGAAGAATCAAAAAGTATAAACTAAAGGTAATTGACCTGGCTGAGATGTGAGGAATGGATAGGATTTAATTAGAGGGGCTGGGGAGAAAGATGCAAGTAGAAGAATGCGTAAAGGCCTGTGGCCAGCAGAAGTAGGCATGCATGGCAGATTGTGTTTCCAGAGATGGCTGCTGCACCGTGAGAGCCCTCGTGGCTCTTCTTGCAGTGTGACAGTGAGAGGCGAGGGTTGGTGTTTTCCTCCCTCCGACCTAGGTGGGCCTGTGACTCCAGCAGGTAATACTGTTAACCATAGATATCCTGTACCTGGTCTTCTTGGGACCCAGCTACCATGCTGTGAGGCAGTCACATGGCCATGCAGAGAAGCCCAGTTAAAGACCCAGTTGACCAAGGGTGGTGCCTTCCAAGCACGCAGGGAGGCAGAGGAAACCCTGTGTTATTCCTGCCCCAGACTGCAGGAGATGCCAAGTGTAGCGTTGCCCAAACTGCCTGTCTGTGCATGAGAGACAGCAAATGGCATATCGCTTGAAGCCATCAAATATTGGCATGGCTTTGTTCTGTAGCTGCAGAAAACATGGGAGGCATGAGAAAGTCCAGAGGGAAAGAGCACAAAAGGTTCAGAGTACTACTCTGTAAGCTGAGAACAAAGGGGCAGGGCTGACCTGGAACTCGATGTAAATCTAGTGATGCTGGAGAAGGCAACTCCCAGGAAACAAAGATGTGGGGCAGCTGGTGTGGCTGCTGGAGTGACGGCTGCATTTTGGCCCACACTCAGGTCTCTGCCAAGCCATGGTCCCCAGATGCACTTCTGGTCCCAGACCCTGAGTTAGGGGTCAGCTCCCTCTTCTGGGAGAGAAGGGCCAGGGGCTAGGGAAAGTGCTTCTCACCTATGCAGTTCAGGGCCTCCCAGCAAACTGCCAATCATGGCTAACCACGAATTTCGGGGTCCATTTCCATGGTAGAGAATGAGGCCTGGAAAGCCTGACTTTCTGTTTCCTCAATATTCTTCTTATGCCATGATAGACATACATTCTCCCACTTTACAAACTCAGCTCTATCTGCATATTAGTCTCCACTCCAGACAAATTCAGTGTCTTCGTCATTTTCTTTGTCAAAATAACCGACACCTGCAAAGGAAAGGTGCATTCTGGCTGACAGCTTATGGAAGCCATAGCAGAGCTGTGTGAGTGCAGCAGAAGAGACCAGTGCAGGGAATGGTGGTGTGGAGCAGAGAACAAAGGAAGCAGTCGGGGACTGAGGTAAACCCTTCAAAGCCAGGGCCCATCACATCTGCATGAAATGTGCACAGAAATTCTATTCTTATCATTAATCCCTAAACAATGTGGGATAATAACTATTTATAGAGCAGCTGCATTGTATTAGATAGTACAAGTTATTTAGAAATGGCCTAAAATGTATGGGAGGGTGTTATGACATTTTGAACTTCAGCATACAGAGATTTAGTTTTCACAAGGCAGTGACTATCCTTGAACCAATCCCCGAACTACTGAGGAATGACTGTGTTTCCCTCAAGAGCCTACAGTGAAAGCCTTGGTCATACCTATGCAGCTTTCTGCCCATCCGCTACCCTTGTTGGACCAGCAAACCAGAAAGTACTAGGGTAGGTGTTCTCATTGATAGTCTCAGCTGAGCCTCGCCTGCTGGTCATCACTGTAAAGGATGCAGACATATGAGTAGTGCCCTCTTAGATCCTCCAGAGCAGCCCATTAGGCAGCCAAACAGTACCAGGTGACTTTCATTGATGCCCCATGCAACAGAAGAATCACCCAGCCTAGCCCTGCCTCTGGTTATGAGATGTAACAAAATTGCTATTGTTTGTATACTAAATCTTGAGATGTTCAGTTCCATGGTAATAGATCACCAGAGCAGGTAGGTTGTATTACCTCCACATTGTAGACAGGAGCCCCTAAAGAGAAGCTTGGAGAAGTCACTGAGTAGCAGAGGGGCAGGACTCTCCAGTTGTGAAGGTGAAGGATTTCCAGGAAGATGGAAAACATCAACAAATCAGCCTCTCCAAGATTTGGAATCCAGACACTGGAATATAACAACCTAGGAAAGAAAAAAGGAGTGAAGTGGGTCCCCAGGTTTTAGGAAGGATTTGAAGGACAAACTGGAGCCTAAAGAGAAAGTAAATAGACAGACCTTGATGCAAAAAAAAAAAAAGGAGGTGATGAACCACGCTTTCTCCCCAGCTCATAGTTCAAGAAAGGAGAATCAAATCTACAGAGACACAGTGAGGGTGAATGATTCCAAAAGGCAGCCAGGCAAACACACCAGTGGAACGGACCAGTGGATGATGTGAGGTACAACAGCCAGTGAGTGACTCCAGCCCAAGTGTCAGCGGTGTCCTCGGGAGAGGGTGTTTGTTCCGTTGCTATCTTAGGTTGGGGCCAACTGAACCTGGGACTCAGAGCAGCTGTGGGTTGGTTTCATCTCAAGGCTCCCAGTGTTCATCTCCCACAGTGACTGGGTGAAGGACAACCCAGAGAGAATTCTAGGGTCAGGGAGCCAAGATAAGGCTGGCAAGAGACACCCAGAGTGTTGTAAACTGAACAACTCAGACCCCAACCCCACAAGCAGAGGCCAGGATCAGCCTGAATTTCTGTGGAGTTGAAAGCACCAAATTGGCATCCCACCCTATTGCTACTGCAGGCTGGCTGGGGTCATCCAGAACAGATCTGGGCTCTGCCTGCTGCCTTGTCTATCAGACACAGCAGAAACACACCCTGAGTTGGACATTACCACAAAACTGTAGACCCCAGGAGATAATCACAGCCTTAAATCACAGAGAAATCTGTTTGTTTTTTCTTTTTTTTTTTTTTGCATCTGGTTTTCTTTTTCTTCATTGTTCATTTTGGCTTTTCATGAGTATGAACATTGTTTTGTTTTTGGTTTTTTCCATCTTTATCTCCTTCCAGTCTTCTTTACCAGTTTCCTAAAGCTTGAACAATCTTCTTTTGTCCTTCAGCCTTGCTTCTAATTTCTTTCTCTTCTTTTATTTGTCTAGTTTTTTCATATGCCTTTTAAATTTTTTCCCCTTAGGTTAAAAGTGTTCTATCGAGGAGATAGTTACTGTATATGATTTTCTGACTTTTTAAAGATTCATTATATAAAATAAATCTTGTACTAAGGTTAAAGGTACCAAATTAGCAGTTATGTTTGTCATTGTTCTAGACTGTACTTGATGCTATTGTTATTATTTACTGTACCACTTCTGCCAAGGTAACATAGTTGTTGTGATCAATATTGTATGCCAATACTGAACTTGCCTGTGGATCATAAACCACCATAAACACAGTCTAGTACCAAAGAACTGGGTTTTTACGCAATTGAACACTGAAACTTCATGTTAGATTTTTAATAGTGATAACCACGTATAAAAATACAAGTTGACCGTGTGTTTTCTCAAAGTGAAGAACCCATTCATTCCAGAATTGCACCACGTTCAACATAGGGAGACCTTACTCACCCCTGTCCTAGCCTGGCTCACCAGGCTGGAGTCTAAAGTCCTCCCACAGAGCTGGTTTTCCTCACAGAGAGCACAACCTGGTCAGCCCTGGAGAACGTGAGGAGCAGCCCCAGTCCCCAGCAGCACTGTGCTCTCCGCTTGGCTCTCGGATGCTTCAGCTCGGATGCTTCCTTAGTTGTTCCCGCCTGTCCTTTCCTCTGTGTGACCCACTGCCGTGCTTACCTCTGGGTCTTCGGGGCTAGAGAAGTAGGCTAGACCCTGGCCTTCAGACTCTCACCAAAAGAACCCTCAAGCACCTTTGAGGCCTCTCTCATTGGACAGTAGGCAGGAACTGAATAGAGAGGACTTCCGAGACCCAAAACATCTAATCAGTACAGGAGGACCGTCGATGCCACACCCACAGTCAGGATAACCTGACAGAAGAACATAGTCCGAGCTCTACAGAACTTTTTAGTAGAAGAGAGCCTAGATTGTCATATAGTTTCCCAATGGGACAAAAAAGACAGAGAGAAGATAAAAAGACTGAGAGAGAAGTTAAATATACTGGCCCAGGTCCATCACCTATGAGTCACATGATTTTAAATAAATTCTTAACTTTTCTGACCTTCAGGTTCCTTATCAGTAAAATGGACATGATGCTCATATTGCTGTGAGGATGTGATTCAGTAATTCATGTGACGCATAGCATGGTACCCGCCACATAGTACAGGCTCAAGACACGGGCACTGTTAACTATTGTCAGGCTGAGGATTTAGCTCAGTGATTCCAGGGTCTGCCTGGCAAGCGCAAGGTCTTGAGTTCAATCCCCAGTAACCACATACCACAAGGCCGGGTGTGGTGGTTCATGCCTGTAATCCTAGGCCTCGGAAGGCAGAGGCAGGAGGATTGCTGTAAGTTTGAGGTTCATCTGGGCTTCATAGTGAGTTCAGGGCCTATCTGAACTACAAAGCAAGACCCTGTCTCAGAAAACTCCCCCAAGGCCAGGGATTTACCTCAGTGGTTCCGGCGCCTGCCTTTCAAGCACAAGGGCCCAGGTTCAATCCCTAGTAACCACATACAACAATAACGAGCATGGTCCACCAGCAATCAGTGCCACATATCACAATTCTGGGCTGGTGGCTCACACCTATAATCCCAACACTCAGGAAGTAGAGACAAGATTGCCGAGTTTGAGGCTGAGTTCAGGACCAGCCTAAGCTACAAAGCAAGACCTTGTCTCAAAAAACATCCCCAAGGCCCGGGGAGTTAGCTCAGTGGTTCCAGCACCTGTCTTGCAAGCACAAGGACCTGAGTTTGATCCCCTGGTAACCACATACAATACTGGGCTTGGAGACTCATGCCCAGTAGCAACCAGTACCACATATCACAGTGCCAGGCGTGGTGGCTCACGCCTGGAATCCCAGCACTCAGGAGGCAGAGGCAGGAGGATTGCTGTGATGTGAGTTTGAGGCTGAGTGCAGGGCCAGCCTGAACTACAAAGTGAGATCCTGTCTCAAAAAAAAAAAAAAAAAAAAAAAAAACCACCCCCAAAGCCAAAACAAAACCATATCCTCACCATCATTTTTTTCAATGTGATACTATATGTCCTTAATGCCAGGAAGGTCTTGTATTGCTTGTGAGTGGGAAGGTTAACACCCCGGAAGTATCTGGTTCCTGGTAGTACATATTTCTCAGTGTTGGAGCAAATAACACCAGTAGTTTGGGTATAGGGTCTGAATATCCCACCTGTGCTAGAACAGAGTAGGAGTTTATTCAAGGATGAACCAGGTAGAACCATATTTTCCTCTCTATTGCTTTAGCCTGGTTTGCCCTATAATCCTTTGTTCGCACAAAGGAAGCTTGCAAATACCACAGCTGCAGACTCAGGCTATGGAAGTATGCAAAGCGACTTTCATCTGAAGAGGATACAACTGTCCCGTTCAACTACCAGGGCTCTGCCTGGCTTGCAGAGGTGTGCTACACGTCCCGCTGAACAAATGAATGGAATTAATGAGTGGGTGGCTGGGAAGAATGAATGTGAGGTCTCCCTTCAGGTCATACAATCCTTGCATTCTCCTCCTTCCTTCTGAAGTTCTCTTCTTGCTCCATCAGCCTCTCCCCATTTTCTGAGGGTAAGTAAAGGCTTTTAAGCCTTCTGTCACCCATGGCTATTTGCACCAGGCCTGGATAACAGATCTATTCAAAGAAATAGTTGGACAGACATCCATAGGATTAGGCCAGAGAGATGGCATTGAGGGGATGTCAGGAGCCTAAATATAAACAGCTGTGTAGGGAACTGTTTCACGCAGGACTCCATCTCTCCACTGACAATGTCAAGGGATGCATCTCGGGAAGGAGACAGCCTCTTACTTAGACTCTAGCCTCAGAGAGATAATTTGGGATGGGTAATAGAGGGTTCTTACAGATCAACTGAATTCAACACAGAGTCTCTTCACCTCTACGGAGGACTCATGTCTGGGGCCTCAGAGATTAGAATATTAAGAAAGATCTGTTACAAAATACAGCAACTGGTTTGTTCTATAGCCAGAGAATTATTTTTCCTTGCCTGAAAGTGAGGGAAAAAAATCTCAGCAGCAAGCAGAGATAGTGGTTTGGTTCCGGAAAGCTCTGGCTTAAGCAGCTTCCTGGATGTGGAATAACATAATACACTTTGGGGAACATATTAAGTTGCTCCCCTTCTTCTGTGGTAGCCTCTGTAGAGGTGAATTATGCAATCCTCCACTGACACATCAGGGATGCCAGGGGCCCCTGTCTGCTGCTCTGCCACCTCTGAACCATCTTATTTGTGCTTAGGGCTGGATGGCTCATCTTGTGTGGCAGCATCTGCCTCCTGTTGAATGAAAAGAAAAACAAATTAAGAAGCCTACTTAGCATGTAGTTAGAGAAGATATTAGCTCGAAGCCTTGAATGTTAACTCCTCTATAGCTACAATGACTGTCATGATAGAAAGGCTATCATGATAGAAAGGCCTATTTTTAGGTTTCGAAGTATTTTCACATCTGTTTTTTCATTTCACCTTTAGACAGGAATCATCGCTCCCTTTAAATGTGATGCTTACTACTGCCCATTTAGGGAAAAGAAAACTGAAGTCCATAAATTATAAAGGACTTGCTCACAGGAATTAGCAAAGCAACTGGGACAGGAGTCAGTGATCTGGGTCTCACGCAGCTGACTTGTTCCCCTTTGTTCTCAAATCTAAAAGCAGAAGTAGATCCCACTGTGCCAAAACCTGAGTGCCCTGAAAAGACATTTTTACCACCTCACAGAGTGGATGGGACTATAAAAATCACCTGGAGAGGGCTGGGGAGTTAGCTCAGTGGTTCCGGCGCCTGTCTTGCAAGCGCAAGGACCCCGGTTCGATCCCCCAGTAATCACATACCATACTGGGTGTGGAGACTCATGCCCAGCAGCAACCAGTACCACATACCACAGTGCCAGGCATGGTGGCTCATGCCTGTAATCCCAGCACTCATGAGGCAGAGGCAGGAGAATTGCTGTGAGGTGAGTTTGAGGCTGAGCTCAGGGCCAGCCTGAACCACAAAAGCGAGACCCTGTCTCAAAAAACCTTAAAAAAAAAAAATCACCCAGAGAGATGAGGAATGTGATCATTATGTATTACAGACATGTGCTAATAAAACAAAAACAAAAATAAAAAATCACCCAGCAAAGTGATCTGGTTCTCACCCCCAGAAACTCAGCCTCGGGAGGGCTGGGCGTGTGCTAGGGACAGGTGCTCCCAGAGCTCAGGCATTATTTAGAGAGAGGTGGAGTATTTACTTTCCTTTCTGGAATGATCCAGGCCAAATTAAGAATGTTTAGGCTTCTTTCATTTTACCTCCCTCCCAGGCAACAAAGCCATCTCTAAAAAATCAAAGCTCGTGTGTTCCTCATATTTTCCCAGAAATTTCTAAGTAATGATGTCCTCAGATTTAAACCTTACAGTACTGGTCTGCCTTACATTAGGCACTGAACAAAAGCCCACAGTCTGGACACTTCACCCTGGAGAATCAGGTATAAACATGCTCAGGAATTCCAAACCCTGCAGGGTGTGTGGCTCGGTGGCAGAACAGTTGTCTAGCATGCATGGAGTCCTGGGTTCCATCCCCCGCACCACAGAGAGGAAAAAAAAAGGAAAGAAAGAAAGAAAGGAGAGAGGGAAGGAAAAAAGGAAGGAAGGGAGGGAGGGTGGGAGAGGCTTGGGGATTTAGCTCAAGAAATACCGCACCTACCTTGCAAGCACAAGGGCCTGAATTCAATCCCTGGTGCCACCAAAAAGTGAGACAGAGAGAGAGAGAGAGAGAGAGAGAGAGAGAGAGATATGAAAGAATAAAAGAGAAAGAGGATTTCCAACTTGAACAACTAAAATTTTAGACTGGGTTGAAATACTGAGACTTTTCATGAGTAAATGCCTATATGAATTTTTTTTTTTTATTAGCTATGCTGAAAATTCTATGGCCAGATGTCTACTTTCAGCCAAGAATCATGAACTTTCTAAAACTTAAGCTGCTGCATGATATGAATTACTAATTTATTAGCTAACTTACTAGAAGGTTACAGTGGTCAATCCAGAGAAAGACGACAGCTAAATTCCACTCTGACCAAAGCCAGACATATTTTACAGGCATCTTTTGAAGGGCCTGAGAAATTCTCCAGTTCTACTTTCACTGATTGATAACTCGCTTCTCAGTTATTTGGGAGGATGGGTACTGGTCATGAACAGGCTGTTCCAACTCTGTGTAATGGTGACTTAAATCACATTTACTATGTTCTCAGTTGTGGTTTTAGTGGACTTAAAGTGGCAGCTACACACGTGAAAATAGGTCCCTGTTATTTTGCAGGATAAAATGGCAATTTACAACCATGGCTGATATCAGAGTCACCTACAGAGCTTTTAGGAAAATCCAGGTGCTAGAAACCACGCCAGACCTTATGACTCAGAATCTCCTGGGACGGAGCCTGAGTGTTTATTTATTTGTCCTCACTTTTTTTTTAATGCTTCCTGGGAGTCCCCACCCTCTCCTCACCCTCACCCTTAACTGCTGATAATGTCCTTGCACCTTTCGTGGTAATAAGATCTATCTTTGTGAACACTTCTCTTGTTCTGAGAGCTTTGCCTCTGACACATCTAATCCTTTTAACAAGCAGTTCTCTTGCACATAGTATAAATGAGGCAAGAAAGGCCCAGGAAAGTTGAAGCAAATTATTCGAAGTCTTTAGGTCCAAATCTATGCTCTTTCTTACATGAAAGTTCATCTCAAGAGGCTCACGGTTCAGCCCGATGAATTACTTTGCTGGGCAGAGTAACAGAAACACCTGTGAATATTTTTCTTTTGGAGCAACGTCCCACCCCCTCTCTCCTCCTCTTTCCCGTCCTCCAGGTATCCCACAGCATTTCCATAAGGATGGTTTCCTCCGAGTCTCTTAACTTCTGCCATTCCTTCCTAAGTCCACGCTGCTCTTGACCTCACACTGCACGGTAATTGCCTGTCTGGGTTCCAGGAAGACTGTTTTCTCACACAGTGTGACCCAGACCCAGCGCTTGGCCCCTACCTGGTCATCTCATGGAGCCACAGGGCCCACATAAATGCTCAGTGAAGATTTGTTGACAGAGGAACAGATAGATGGATAGGTGGATGATCAGACTGGATTCACTGACCTGAGCAGCTGGGAAACAAATGAGAATATGACTGAAAATTGTTGAATCCCTAGAATTTTAGAAAGACTAGAATTTTGTTAGTAAAGTGAGTACAGAGTCATCTTACATAATTTAGGGAGTAAATGAACATGAGATCTCTGATATCCTTAGGGGAGGGAGCATTTGGGATAAGAATGAACGAACAGATGACAACCCACCTATTGCCGTATGACAGTAGTCAACACTATGCTCCTTTTCCCCCAAGGAGGTCAAATCCCTCAGTGAAGGACAGAGCTTGTCACTTCCCATTTCAAAGAACTTTCTCAACTATCTGGTTATTCCAAGTATCTGAAAAGAAAGAAAGCGGAAGGGAGAATAAAGACCATCTGTGTGGCGAAGTCGGAAGCTCCCTCACCCTATTGCTCCATAGTGGTTCATATAAAAAGTTTTGAAATAATGGCAAGTCTTCAAGAGTAACAAAGGGCATCTTAGAAGACAAAGCGAAGCAATAACAGCACTGTACAACAAGGAAGGCAGCGTAGGCCCGGAGGACGGAACACAAAGAGGTCTGGATGTTAGAGAAGGAAGCTCCTTGGAGTTATTGCTCTGGGACTTGGGTGACCTGCGTAAAAAAGAGGAGCCTCATGATATTATGGGCAGGGCTTCAAGAGCAATAAAAGGCAGATTAAGACGGTTCTAACCATTGTGCATGCGTGCACACCCTGCCTCCAAAACCATCTTCGCTTTCCCTCCCCACCACCTCTTCATTGTGCATAGCAAGAAGTCTGATGTAAGATTAAACCCATTTTGAACATCAGAATGAAGACCAGCCCCCACCCCAACCAGAACATTTTTTCCTCATTATCACCTCATTAAGATACCCCTAAGGTCCTTATTCTTTATATGCGGATATCTTGCAAGGAACAAGTACCGTATGCCTGCGATGAAGCATGACTGATACTTAAGACCAACGCCTCAAGAGCATTTGATGGCTTTTGTGTTTATTTGGAATGGCACTTTTATGCGAAGTCATAAAGCAGTGAATTTCCTACGGGGAGCTGAGAGCGTGTGAGTTGGGGCTGGTGGTATGCTGGGTGGCTGGGGGGAACTCCGAGTATGGCCCCAGCCATGCTAGAGACCACACTTGCCTTTCCTGTCAGCGACTGAACGGGAGTGGCCAAATCCCATAGCTGCCTCTGAGAAATGGGAAGAGGAGGAAGTGATGTCAATGAGGAAAGAAAGTCAGATAAAAGCAAATTGTCCCTGACAAATGAGTCACACACCTTTTAACCAGCTCATTCTGAGAAAAAGGAAGCCACGGTTACTTGAATTTAACCTCTGAGGTTCCAAAAACTGAGGTATTTAGGGGAAGAGGTTGGTGGAAATCCTATCACTTAGTTAACTGTACTCTATACTGAACTCTTCAGATTTTGACCCTAACCCCGAACTCACCTGTCATTCATTTAGTGTTTGGAAGGCAGAAAACGAATCATTATGGCTCCTCTCTATCAACTCCGTTTTTAGATGTGAGTAGTTAAGAGATTCCTTAGTTTTATGACACGTGTATAAATAGACAGCTTTAACTTCTTTCATCTAACCAGACTGTAGTTCCTATGTTTTCTTTATTATTATAATAATTATTATTAATTTTAATTTTGTGGCACTGAAGATTGAACCCAGAGGATTTTCACTGAACAATATCATAGCCCTTTTTTAAAATGTTATATTTTGAGAGCGTATCTCCTGAAATTACCCATTCTGGGTTCAGACTTGCAGGCCTCCTGCCTCAGCCTCTTACAGTGCTAGAATTAAGGGCCTGGCTCAGCCCACTCGGCTCATTTTCTTCTTTAAAAGCGATTTTACTGACATAATTTACACATCACAGAATTCACCCATCCCAAGCCTACAAGTCTAGTTTTTGGTGAGTCAGTAATTTTTTTTAACTCCATATTTTCTTTTTAGAAATGTCAGTACTGCTATTGAGGAAGGAAATCAAATTCAAATACAGGAGGAAATGATAGTAGAAGTCAGGAGAGAAAGTGAGGTGTGAATTGGAGGGAGATTGCCCTTGGGTTCCTCAATCTTTCCGTGGGGACTCAAAAGCAACATGGCGGTGCATCCCCCGGGGCAGTGGCGGAAGAAGGAACCAGAAGAATCTTTGTGGGCTGAGGCTGAGAGAGGAAAAGGCCCGTGAGAGGGCAGAGGAAATCTCAGCCCCTGCCCAGTTTCCTGTACGCAGCTGAGCCCTCCCGGAGAGGGAAACAAGCAAACCAGACACAGAATCACAGCTCAGTGACCCAAGCCAGGTGCCAGTTTTCAACTCAGTCCTTTTTCTTGCTTCTCAAATTACAGCATTTAATGAGGTAAAACATCAGATTACGGAGAACTTCTTTTTATTTAATGAGAATTCAGGGAAGTTTCTAGGTTAGCTGAGAAGTATGAAAGTATTTAACCTCTGCTCAGCGAACTGCCCTTTATTAACATTCTCCCTTCTACTGTTGCTCACAAAACTGCACTTTCTCAAGCAAGTTCACCATTTGGCGTTTGGATCTGGTTATGGCCAGACGGTGGGTATCACCATGACAGCATACAAATCAGCCCGGAGCTTGAATTAAGCACCAGCGAGTTTTTCAGGGAAAACACTTGTGGGAAGAAAGAAGAGCCAAATGTTGCTGCTCTGAGTACAAGTGACAGCTCAGACAGCAGTGGATACCAAGGGTTCTGCATCTCACCGGTTTCAAATGACTAAGCCATTGTATGGAGACCCACTCTTTGGGAAAGATAACCCAGAATGCCTTCTGTGAACCCCGCTCAAGAGTGGGGTGTAGAGCAGTGCCACAAGGAGGAGCAGACCAAGACTGTAAAGTCAGCTGGTTTGGTGCAGACCTGGATGGCTGTTTCAGAAGCTGAGGACACACCAAGGGCAGGGGCAGGCAGGGTGAGGTGGGGAGGCCCTTTGGCCGTCTTCAGCTGTGTTTACATGTAACCTCGGTGTCCTGTCTGTTCCTGGAGCCTAAGGGTCGCACACCCAGTACCCCTACTAGTCACCCTAAACCCCTGTGAGGCCCAGGATACTTTGTCAATAGTCCTCATGGCCAGCTAGCTCAGGAGGACAATGTGTTCCCTCTGACTGGCGGCTCCTGAACATTCTGCCAGTTGCGTAGTGCGGGAGAGAAAACCAAAACCTCCCTGGAATCTCTATAGGAACAAAAGAGAAAGGGAGGGAAGAAGACCACGCTGGGAATGAAGTCTTCTACCAGGTCACCATGAGCACCACAGCCAGAGGAGAAGGGAGCCTAGCAGAGCCCGCAGCTGTCCCAGGATAGTGCTGCTGGTGCCTACCTGAGAGCTGTTTCTCTGAGGATCCAGCACCATCCTGGCTGCTCTCCCTGGACTCAGTAACTCTTCACAGTTAGAACTCGGAAGGAACCTAACTCCTACAGGCTGCCTGCAACTCCGCGGGCAGGTGGTCTTAGCTACCTGCTACCTTAGTTTCCCAACTTGCTAAGGTGGAAAACTTCATAGTAAAAGTCACTTATTAACTCTATTGTTTTACTTCTGTTTTGTGCAATTACATATTAGTTAAGAGTGTGAGTTTTCAAGATGAAGCAAAGCTTGATTTCTGGCTTTGCTGTTTCTCGGTGCTTTGGGTCAAGTGTGTTGTTAACCTCTCTACGCCTTGTTGCCTCAGTTGTGAACAGGACCTGCTCTGCTTACACTCCTGCCTCCCTCAGTCCTTGGAGGGGGACAGCTGTGATTCAGGTTGGCTGCTTTTGGTGTCCACTGGAGCTACTAATCTCACGTGTGCCCTGTGGTCTTCTCCCGGGCGAGAACGCAGTCATCCACGGCTCTAATGACTTCCTGAGTTCTCAGGTGACAATCTTCCACAGCCTCCAGGGCTGTGCAGTTTGGGTGGGAAGATGGATTATTAAATCAATAGAGAAAAAGGTACACACACTCTCCTCCAACTAAACCCCACAATGTGTGGTTCTACGGTCCTGGACTTCCACGGAGGCAGAGAGGGTAACAGAGAAGGTGTGGGATGTGGTACTGGGGAGATGGGAGAAAAAGAGGGGCAGTCAGTTCGTAGACTGACCTTAAAAACAGGGCTCAACTGGAGAAAAGCCTCACTGGAGACAGGACATCACTCCCACCTCCTCCTTTGCATCAGCATTTTCCAGGAGTCCCAGTGCAGTTGTATGCTGCAGTAGCCATGCCTGCTCATCTGTCCAGGGAGTCTCGTTTAACCGTCCAAATAGCTGCAAAGCCCTGCCTGCTAGCCGTGGGTTGGAGAAGACAGAGCTTCCTCTGCCCCCTGTGAGCTGCTTTGGGGTTTCTTGCCAGTCCCTCAAGTCTCCTCCCTGAACATCTGCTCACTTCCTAGGGCCGCAGTGCCATCTTAGGCTCTGGCAGGAGGGCAGGCCCTGACACCCAGGTGCTAGAAGCCTCCCCAGGGGAACCAGCACCCTACCGTGGCTTGTTCTGGCTTCTACTTGTTCACCCGGCAGATCCTGTGCATGTCTTAGGGCGCTTGGTGGGACAGTCTCACACGTTCTGATGTTACTGTGACACTTGGACACCCCGAATAGACCACAACGGGTTTCCGCTTGAGCATCATTTCTGGTGAACACTCCAGTGACGTGCTAAGGAGGGTAAGGAGCAGTTTCTGTTGTTCCACTAAGGAGACAGAAACTGAGTTCCGTAGAAGGGAAGTGATCTGCTTGGGTCACTCTGCTGGAACCCCAACTTTTATTTCCTGATGACAAACAGTCTACACTGTCCATCCTCATCCGCAGCCCTTCTGTGTGGCTCCTCACCCACTGTCCATCCTTATCTGTGGCCCTTCTGTGTGGCCATCCTCACCTGCAGCCTTTCTGTGGACACAAAGCTGCTTCTACACAACTCTGCTGCTCTCGTGTGACCTACATTTCAGGCAGTTGTGCGGGCACATGTTTAACAAGTGGCTCTGCAAGAAAATAAAGCCCTGCTTGGTAATGTTTGCCAATTTCTGTAGTGTAAATACTCTCAGCCTCACTCATTTTAAGCTGCCAAGATGACATCCATTTGCCAATCTCTGAATCTTTACCAAATGGCCCTTACAAGCTATAGGAACTAGTTTCAGCATACTGCTGTTTGGAGTATGTATGCTGGAACTCAGCGATATCTGATGAACTCCGTGGTCTCCATGCTCCTGTACCATGCAAATTCACATGCTCTGGGACAGAAGCCTGCCCTGTTTGCATGGCAAGGTGGATGTGATCCTCAGGGCCCTGCATCTCCAGCATCTGTGCCTCCCCAGCAGGTAATAATATTTCTGGTTGCTGGTCTGTAGTCTTGGTAGGGATGGAAAGAAGAATGCATTTAGGCAACAAGGATTGCGAAGGTATGTTTGAGATCAAGAGAAGGACCCTCTGGCTTTCCCTTGCTCTGGGTTTATAACATCCATGTGACCTTGGTGTCCTGTCTGTCCCCAGAGCCTCAGGTCACCCACACAGTTACCCTTTGCTCCTGTGAGGCCCAGGTTTCCTTGTTAATAGTCCCAGTGGCCACCTACTCCAGGAGCACAGTATGGAGAAGAGAAGGAGGAAGAAATAGAGACAGAAGGGAAGGGAGGTAGGAAGGAAGGAGAAAGGAAGAAAAGTGGGCAGAGGAGATGGGTCCTGAGAGAGGGAGGCTCTCCAAAGCCTACCTGCAGTGTGCACGGACATTCCCGGGCCTAGTACATAACATATTAGGTGCTCAGCAAATACTGGTGGCCCCAGGCATCTAGTCCTGCCTTGCTGCTGCTACCCTGTGTCTGATCTGACCTCCCCACGAGATCGTGAGATCCTGAAAGCAGAGACCATGCCATTCCCTTCTGTCCCCTCAATATCTCTGCATTGATTCTGAGGTATAGGTCTGACTCTGTCAGCACAGTTCTATAAGGTGGGAAGCGGGGGCTCAACAAGATGAAGCATATTGTTTAAACTCACACAGCTCTTAAGTGATGGGGTCAGGATTCAGACTCTGCTCTTCCTGCTCCTTCTGAGAAGCTCAGGAGTCTTTCTGACAAATGAATAATGAGTTTGTCTTCTCCCCCAGAAATCTCATCTCCTTTCTTTTTTATAGTAGCCATTTTTCATTTGTCACAGGGGCCCAAAAGAGGACATACGTGCATTGATGCAAGCGTGTAACACGTGTTCTCCAAATCTTGGCCTGTGTGCACTGAATATTAACCCACAGTGACCATGAAATAATGAGACGTCACACTCCCACTCAGCTCAAGGGACCACACTGTAGACGGTGGCTTGGGGGTATAGAGCACATACTTTAGATTTTGCCAATGTGAGGATTATACATTGTTCATTAACAGTCCTGAGAGGGGAAACCCCTTTTTACCACTGAAAAAACTTGAGGCCTATGAAAGTCACAGAATCTGCTTTACATAGGAAGTGTCCCTTATCCAAAATCCTTCAGACTAGATATATTTCAAATTTCAGTTTTTTGGAATATTTACATATATATAATGAGATAACTTGGGGATGAGGCCCAAGTATGAACACAAAATTCATTTATGTTTTATATACACTTTAAACATATAGCCTAAAGGTGATTTAATTCAATACTTTTAATGTGCTTGCTTTTGACTGTGTCCTAGTCAGAGGTTCCCCACAAGCCTCATGCATTGGTAGGTGGAGATTTATGGAGTATCTTATGCAGTAGCATGTGATATTAGATTAGTCCACTGATTGGTTTAGTATAGGTCTTGGCATGGATGATGGACTGACTAAAGAGGAAAGACCCTCCCTGGTGTGGGTAACATTAACCAATAGGCTTGTAGCTTGAATGACACAAAAAGAGAAAGAAAGAGGAAGTCTTGCTGCTCCCTGCTTCCATGCTATGGACTGTTTCTCTTCTCCCATACCCATCTGCCAAGCCACCCTGCCTTGGAACCAGCCAACTATGGACTGAAACCTCTATATTCTGTGGGCTAAAATAAATTTCTTTCTTTTACTTGTGGGTGCTGAGTATTTTGTCCTAGCAACAAGAAAGCAATTAAGACATCTATCCTATTAGATCAGATGTAGAATTTTCCACTTGTGGCCTCATGGTGGTACTTGAAAATTTCCAGATTTTGGAGTATACCTGGTTTTAGATTAGGAATCCTCAACCTATATTAGCAGCTCTCAAGACAAGGACTTAGGAGCAGATAGTTCCTTTGGCAGGTGATCCCAAAGAACACAAGCGATCTGGCGGGAAGGGAAAGCTTCTTCAGGTCTTGCTGTGGACAAGTGGAGTCCAGTACCATTGTTTCTTCCTTGAAGGGACAAGGAAGTTGAGATGTTTATCCAGTTACCACTGTCCATCTCTGGGGGATGATTCTTGGGAGGGTGAAATCCAAGGCAATCTGGATTTGAGCAAGCTTCCTTGGTATTTCTAGAGTTAGTGTGCACAGAGCAAAGACAGACCTTGGGTGCTTGACGGAGGACTGTGAGTAGCATAGGAGACTGAACTGGGTGTGCCTGTGAGCAGGGTAATGTGGGGCACTTATCCAAAGTCAGATTTGCCCACTGTCAAACCAAGAGTTCAAAGAGCCAAAACTTATTTCCTTCCTGTGATACTAAACTTAAGGCCAATAAAGGAGGCACAATCCCCAGATGTTGGAGGTGGGATGGGCAGGATGGTGTGGAGAGATGTACATGTCTCGGGCTGATTTGACTTAGTGGACAGGAGCCAGCCATTGCCTGAGAAGGAGAAAGCAGATGTGAGCACTGTTGTGACTTGATGTTTGCAGGTGTAATTTAGCTGCTCAGGGAACCTTCATTCTCACTGAATAGGTTTTTTTTGTTTAAATTCAATCTTTTTATTTTACAGCTTAAATCCATAAGCAAGAATAATAAGACCAATACGCAAGGAGCAAATCCACAGAAGCCCCAAGGGAAGGAGGTGAACTGAGAACACTGTCCTTTCCTGGGCCATCCAAGCTTCTTTTGAAGTATGCAGAATAACAAAATACCCCCAAACAAAGCAAAATGAAAAATGCTTGCACAAAAATCCAACAGAAGTCAGGAATTCTGTTTCCGAGAGCTCCTCTACCAGTGATGTCCTGGAACGAGCTTAAATGGTATTATTGGTGCTATTTGCTTAAGAGATGAGCAGGTATTCCCCTTGCTCATTCACAGGGAACAAAGCGGTGCCTGGCCTAGGCCATTGGGGACAGCCATTAGCGTGAAAGGACGAGGAGGAAGATGATAGGAAGGCCAGGCTGGGCCCGTCATTCACTGTTGAAAAGGGTTTGTTTTGTTTCTTTCTTTTTTTAAGTAATTTCTTCTTGGCAAAGCTACCTATTGGTGCAATCTGACTACACTCTGCATCCAAATAGAAAAAAAGGGAACAGTAAAATCTGAGGAAAAGCATTGCAGAAGCGTGGCAGATCCTTCGCCTGCTGGACCTGTCCCAGCAGAGCCCTCTGTCATTGCCCTCTTCTGCTCTCACCTGTCCCAGCAAGTTGGCACTTTGAGCTCTGGGCCTAGAGAAGCCCAGCCAGAAAGGACTTCCGGGGTCACTCCAAGAAATACTCTCCTTGTCTTGTTTGGATAGCAGGCAACATCCCAAACAGCTGCTGACCTTGTGCCCTAAGTCAGGAGCTCCAACTCCGAGCAGCAGTTTCACAAGGGAGCGGCACAGACACCAGCCATGTAGGTGGCGAAAACTTGTGGCTGGCTCTAGACTGAACCAGATCTTGGGTACCTTCTGATTACTCTGCCTCGATGAGCCTCGGTTTCCTTATCTATTAGCTAAAGGTGTCAATACCTATGTCACTGGGTTGTTCTAAGGGTTCTAAAAGACTACAGCTGTGCTGTAGTTCTGAAACCCAGTCTCAGGATCCCCACTTTACACTTGAGAGTACAACTCAACACCCTGGAGCTCTCACCTTAGAAAAATTCTAAAGAACTCGTTCATGACCACAAGAGTGATGACAGCATCAGGCATTATACATATTTTTCTGGAAAATCCTATGGTATATTTATGAGAGAACGTAAGTGGAAAAAAACATAATGTTTCAGCAATGTCACAAAGTATGAAGAAAGAGTTTTGACCCCATAGGCCTCCCTGGAAGGGTCCTGGGGACTTTGAGAGCCACCATCGTAACATGAGGGTGAAGCCCTTATCCCAAGGCCTGACATATGGTAGGTACTCAGTGTGCAGAACACACGCACTTGGCATCTCTGGCACAGGTGATGGGCAGCACTTTGTGCAGGGCACCACAGTGGGGGAGGCTGCCTAGCCATGCTGCCAGCCAAACCTGTCATTCCTCACATGGCAGTTTCGGGGAAGACCCGCAAGAGGCCAAGCAGGGCATGAGGGCGGGTGGGAGGTGGGTGGGGGCAGGACTTGTGGGCTGCTTCTCAAGTTCTCGCTGCCACTCCAGCAAGGATGAGGCAAGTGACTTCGGCCAGTGCGCATCTGTCTTGTGAAGAAGGCTGAGAGACCAGGGCCGCCAGCGGGTATGAAGGGGTTCCAGAGAGTTCTGCCGCCTTGGCCTAGAGATCAGAGATTCTGTCTCCACTTTCCTCCCGTATGAAGCAGGGACGAGTTGACCTTCAGTGTGGCTGTGAGGACTGAATGAGGAGACAAGGCTGAGGAGAAGGGTACTCTGTCCGGGAGCCACTTCCTTGGTCAGCCCAGCTCAACACTGTCCCATTCGCTGGCTTCATCAAGACTGACTGGATCGGCATACCCTGGGCCACGTCAGAGAAGGCAGGAGTGAGGGGCTGGGCCCTGGGCCTCAGCTGCTCGTGCTGTTTTGTGAGGAGGGGTGGGAGACACTGGCCCCCCCGCAGCCGCTCAGCAGCTCCCCACCTTCTGCATCTGGGGCTCCAGAGAAGTGCAGTTCCCTCCCTTCCGCTCTGCCCCTCATCCTGAGACCAGTGCAGGCTCCGAGGATGGGACACAGGCCGCCTGCTGGGCCAGCTCCACTCTCCCCTGCTTCTGGGCCCCAAGGTGCCTGTGTCAGATGACTAGTGCTCACTGTTCTGATGTCATCATAGCAGCTCAGTTTGTGACAGCTAAATCTTGGAAATGGCCTAAATGCCCATCAGTGGGAGACTGAATAAATAAGATGTGGGTTTCTTAAAAAAACAAAATGGAGTACTATTCAGCCATAAAGAATGATAAATTTGAGTCATTTATACTCAAATGGATGTTCCTTGAGGACACATTCATAAGTGAAATAAATAGGACACATGTAAATACGGTGTCATTTCTCTAGTGTGGAAAACTGAAGGTGTATATGAAAATGTATGATAGTTAATGTGAAATAGGAAGAAAATGTACAAAAGGAAAAGGGAAAGGGCAAGTAGAGGAAAATAAAGAAGGGAAAGAAAAAAGTGGATACTTAAAAAAAGGAAACAAAGTTTATGGATATAGAGGTGGGGGTTGTAGGGAGGGAGGGGAAAGGGGAAAAATGAGAAGATGTGTCAGGTATGGGTACAAATTCTCAATGTTAAATATGATCATAATGTATGTATAAAATACACCAATAAAATCATTTTTTTTAAAAAAAAGAATATATAGGGTTAGAAAGAAAATGGCTGAAATACATAATAAAAAATTTAAAGCCATCAGAAAGCAAATACAGGCTTTTAAGAATAAAGTCATATTTATTCCATATTTTTAAATATGACAATGCTTATTTTGAGTTAAAGTGAAATTATGCAAACATACAAACACTGTGGGTCTAAAAAATAGAAGGATTTCATATTACGTGTCGGAGGGTAGAAGGGCATCCCACATCTAAAATTCCAAAGTACGCCTTTATAGGTACCATATTGTTCCTTTCAGATGTATGCATAATAAAATAACTGCAATGGGTAAATAATAAAGAAAAATATAAATATATGAAAACAGCAGACTAGTTAAATAAAATATATTATATTTGCACTACAGAATTGTAGAAATTTAGTATATATTAAAGAATAACTGTCAAAAAATAAAAGAAGCGATGTCACTAGCACTGTGTGCATGCTCAGCAGCATGAGGACAAGGGTCTCCAGCGTTGCTACTGCCCTGGAGCTGGGGGTGAGGATGGACATGCGAGCCATGCCAACGGCAGGAGGGCCAGGGGTTGTCCCACTGCACCAGCGGCCAGCACCTTAAGCTGTGTCTCCACACACCCCAGAGGTCAGTGAGGCCTAGGGGTGCACAGGTCAGGCCCTGTAGGCCAGTGTGCTGTGGTGTTCAACTTACTGCTGTAGCGCGAATTCAACAGGAGTGGATGTTTTCCAATAAAAATTTAAAAACAACCATCAGATCAATTTGGCCCACATGCCTTGGTTGCTGAGCCCTGGTAAATATTGCCCTGGCAAAAGCTCCACAGAGACAGTTTTGTTGACTCCAATCCAGAATGAAGTAAACTGGCTCAGAGAGGTAAAGTAACTTGGTGACCAAACTGAAATGAAGACCCAGGTCTGCACTGGGCAGGTGCCTGCAGGCTGAGGACGCCCAGTGGATCCGGGAAGCTCTGTGCCTGGGTCCCCATAACCCGAGATGAGCCGACAGTGCTACCCTCGCACCTCAGACTGCAGAAGAAGCCAGAGGCCACCAACAGCTGTCATCCAGAAGCCACATCTCACTGCAGAGGTGGCCAGTGTGGAGGTGCCAGCTTGACCCTGGGCAGCTTGATTCAGCTGGAGACCCGCCTTGGCATCAGCTCATGGGCACCCAGTTAAACTTCTGACTTTCCAACTTAGAGCAGTTGGAAGTTCTGCTGGGCACTATTTTCTTTTTAGAGAAACATTTTTGTTGTTAATTATTTACCATCCCCCCCCACCACCATCCCTCCAGTTATCTGTCCTTCAGTTTCCGGTCTCACAGGACTTAGCACCGCATTCAGGGGCATTCAGGGGCTTCTCTAGACAAAGGGAGGGTGGGGGAGAGTGCTGGGAGCCCAGGCTTGGGGAAGCTTTTCTCCGTAGGAGCCGCTTCCTGAGGTCCAGCCCAGCCACCTTGCATCTGATGTATAATTTAGCGATCCATTTCCTCCCACCCAACCCCATCTGTTATCTACGTGTATTTATCGACTCTCTCGCTGCAGAAGCTGTCACGGGCAAGGGTTGTGGAAGACTCAGAACCCCATTGTCAGGGAGGTTAAACATTAAGTTGGGCTCAAAGTTTGCTCCCCACCCCCACCCTGTCACCCTTAAAGTCCCTTTTGGGCTTGCCCACCTCTTTGCCCACGCTGAGGTGCTAATGACCTGATTTACATCTGTGTAAGTCTGAGCTGGAGCACTAATGAGGCCTAAAGTGACCAGACCGCAGAGACAGGCTGGCGGGGCCGCTGCGCAACGCCAGCCACGAGCGAGCGTGAAGAGCGCGAAGTCCTGCAGTCGGCGCGGCGCACGGGGATGCACAACTCCAAACCCAAATTCCGCCGGGACAGAAGCAGCAGGGAGAGAGTTAAGTGTGAGGCGAGTGGTCCTCACGCTGTGACTTTTTTGGAAGCACCTTTTCCTTTCCGTTCCCAGGACACAGGAGCTTATCCCAGGACCATGCATAATTGATAGTGTCAGAGAGGCGCAGCGCCACTCCCCAGCTGGTCACCAGGGCGAATATTCACCTCAACACTGCCAGGGCCCAGCACCCTGGTCTGGGTCCCTGGTGCAGCTCAGTGCAGCACTTTGGGGACAAAGGCACCTGGTGCAGGAGCCTGTGGTGGAGGAGGCCCAGCTGTGAAGCAGTCCCCGAGCAGTGGATCCGGGCTGCTTGGCACCAGACACATTGGGCTGAGATCCCTCACTGCTTTCTCATCCTTTTCTTCTTCGTGACCTTGAGAAAGTCATTCTAGCTCCTTGGGCCCAGCTCCCCCTTCAAAGGGCACGACCATAGTCCCTCCTCTTCAAGTGCTAGGAAGACAAGAGCTTGTATATGTGTATGTTTTCTATGCTACCTGGTGCACAGGTGCTCTATATTTTTAAAAATTTTTAAATAACTCTCAATTCTTTCTCCAGGCAAGCAGAGGTCCCGGCTCACATGCACGGAGCCAGTCCTGTGTAATGGGTCAGTATAAAACATATAATTGTATATATTTATGGATAAAATATAACACTTAGATACATGCATACAATAATTTTATCTATTTATTTCTAAGTGGATGGCCTAAAAGGAAATAAGGGTAGAAAGATTACATGTGGCAGGACTTGGGAATTTTTTTTAAAAATCACCGACTCTCAGGCTTATGCAGTTTTGAGGCCTTGCACAGTTGTTTAACTTGGAGATGCCTTTGGTTTAACCTCTCTGAGCTCAGTGTCCTCATCTGTGAAACGGGTGTTCCCTGTCTTGTAGGTTGGAGGTGAGATTCGTGGGAGGTGAAGAATGTGAAAGAACTTTGGAACCCATAATGCTTTTATGTGATAGCTAATTTCCTTTGTCAACATACTGGGCAAAGAGATGCCCAGATAGCTGGTAAAACATTAGTTGTGGGTGTGTCTGTGAAGGTGTTTCTAGAAGAGAGTAGTGTTTGAATCTGTAGACCAGTGAAGAGAGGGCATCGCTTTATCTGTTGAGGGCCCCAACAGAGTGAGAATGATGAGCAAAGGCATAATCCCTTTCTTGCGCTGCGACAGCCATCTTGTTTTCACATACTGGAACTCATGGGCCTCAGGCTTTCTGACGCACACAGGACGTACACATTAGTCTCCAGTTCTCAGCCCAGTGGAGTCAGGTGACGCGACACCCCAGCATTCCTGGCTCTCTGGCTTAAGATACTGGAACATGTTCTCCTCCCTATTCAGGTGAACCCGGACCCATCATCTCAATCTTCATTTTTTTCTTTCTCTCTCATCTTCCCTTCCAAATAGACCTCAGCTTGGTCCCTTGTCCCTAGGGAATGCTGACTAAAGCACTTTACAAATGCAAGGAGTTGTCAGGGCATCAAGGTCACACTGAGAGCAGCAGGTCCCTGATATTAATCACAATGTGATGATTGTGATAGCACAGAGTCGAAGCACGCTTGGGACAAGAACAGCACTTTCTGTGTGATCCTCAATTCCTTCCCCGGGCAAGTAGAGGTCCTGGCTCACACACACGGAGCCAGTCCTGTGTAATGGATCAGCATATAACAAGCTATACATGAAGTGGGAGCAGATCTGCGCTCCTTTCCCAAGTGGACCCACCATTCCTGGTGACCACCCGCAAGTCCAGCTCCTCTACAAAGCGCCTGCTGAATAGTCGTGTCTCCATGGATGATGAATAAATTAATAAATGGGAGGACATATGAGGTATATCCACTGTTACCGATTCACCCCCTGCCACCCTGAGTCCTGTCACACACTGTGACAGATAAGGCTCCTTTCTACTACAGAAGAACTCATTTTCTTTTATCAGTGTGATGATTTTTTAATGGCCACCAATCCACTGCCATTTCCTCCATTTTACTGTGTGGGACTCTGCTCCTCCTACTGTTGCATCTGCCACATGAGTGACTGCTTGGCCAAGAGGAGATGACACAAATGAAGCCTTGCGACTCTGCCCTCTTGTGCTCTGGACTTTCTTTTGGGGACATTGTCCTCAGGAGACTCAGGCATTGAGTTGGGAGAAGCCCAGTGGCCACCTGCAACAGTCAGCTTCAACAGTGCCAGCTGAGCCCAACCCTTCCCTTGCTGCAGATGACTCCAGACCTTGCTTCTGTTCTCTCAGTTGGGAACCTCCCAGCACTCCTGGAGCAGAGACAAGGTTCCCATTTGCATCGTCTTAATTCCTGAGCAGACTCAATGGGCCTGGTCTCAAGTGCTAAGCTGTAATCTTCAATAGTAGCCGGAATCTCCTTATCGTGGCTCTTTCTATTCTGAGCTGTGAGGTCAGAGTTCAGGTCTGGTTTGCTGCCCACACCATCAGGGCTGGGACTAGAATGAGGAAAGCCTATTGTCTAAGGCTCTCGGCACAGGTCATTTCCCTTCTGCTTCCCCCTTTCCTTAAAGTCAGCAACAACGCAGCAGTTTCTCAAAACTATCTAGTGGAGAACTCTGCTGGGGCCAACAGTCCACATTCATGGCGGGGTTATCACACTCCAGACCACCTCGGATTGGACCTAAGAGGAAGTTTGTTTGCATTTTTTGTTTTGGGGCTTTTTTATCTTAGAAGAGGTGCAGTATATGAATAACAGTTAATCTGAGTCCTCTCCCTGTAACTTTTTATGTAACTTGCTTAAAGATATTTAAACAGGAACTCACTTTCCTTATGCAACAGCTGTAAGAAAGAACCCTAAAACCTCTGGCTCAACAGAATGGAAATGTAGTTCTCAGTCACATCAGCAGCCCCACACCTCAAGTGCACTTCCGCAGGGCTCCAACATTTCCTATGCTCCACGGTCCCTGGCTGGGTCCTTGCCTCTTTGGTCAGGACAGCAGGGAGGGACCCTACAGGGGAAGCTGATGTGGGCTTGGCCTCGAAGTGGTACATGCTACTTCCTTGGGAGTCCATTGGGCAGAAGCTACTACCCAGCTTCCCCTGACTGGAAGGGAATCTGAGACCTGTGGTTGGGGGATGCTCAGGAAGGCAAAGAGAATAATGGCCTCTGTCATGCTGCACTAGTCAGTGAGACGCATCTTAGACAGGAGATGTAGGGAGACTTAACTAAGGCAGTACGTGCAGAGTTCTTAGTGCAGACCATGCCTTGGAAGAGAAACTCAAGATGTGGCAGCTGCACCCATCATCTTGGCACATGTGTCCCACTGTTTTCTACCCACTGCATACAGAGGACAGCGGGACACGCCGGCAGAGTGTATGAAGGGCATTTGCTTCCTGCAGCTGGGCTAAGACACCTCAAGGCTACCAAATGCTGAACATGTACGCGTCCTGCATGAGGTGGGGCTGTGGGTGACAGGGGTGAACAGGAAGTGATTCTGGCTCTCGCCCAGTGGGGATGCGTTGAGTGTCCAGAAGGAGATGGAGAAGGCATTTGGACAGCATGACATCAAGGCTACACTGTGAAGCTTTAGAAAAGTGACATGGTCGTAAAAGGAGGAGCCCTGCTGGTAGGGCACGGAGAGAAGATTAGAGATGGTCTGGGCTGGCACAGTTCACAGCTGAGCAGTGTGAGGAAGACAATGGCCATGGCCAGCAGCACAGTCCACAGGACACTTGCATGCAGTCTTGGCAAAGGGCAGCCATCCAGGGCTCTCAACAGCATCCCTGTGATGTGACACTGGACACTTTCTCAGAGCTGCCATTTTGTCCTTATCACCCTCCCTACACACGCAGACACACAGACACACAGAAACACAGACACACACACACATACACACACACAGCTGGCTAAGATCAGATCTATATTTCCACTTTAGGGATGACAGAAGTGAGACTAGAAACTGTCCAGTCGAGGGTCACACACGAGGCTGGTCTACACAGCGTAGTCAGAGTCCCTGGCTCAAAAGAAAAATCAGTGGGTGGATCCAGGCACTTTTTGATGCCTGCTCTGAATTAGTGCTCTTATCCAACAATGCTGCACAACACATAGCCTAACGCTCAGCGGCAGGAAACACAAATGTGTCTATAGTTTATCAATTTTCAGCTTCTGGTTGGTGAGTTTGCAGAGGAAGCTTTCATTCGGGGAATAGGTAGACTGGGGTTGTGAGTAAAAGATGCTGTCAAAGGAAAATCAGTGTTCACCGCCTTTGTGATGTCTGAGTAGACACACACACACACACACACACCACACACACACACACACCACACACTGTACTTGAACAAGAGCACAGTCTAAGCTCCTGAACCACTGGGATTAATTGTATTTGCTGCAGTTTCACATCCTGCTCCTGTCTGACGTCAGCAAGAGAGATTAGCTCTGCCATTTGAAACACCCAACATCCACTTTCCCTCAGAAATCAAAAGGCAAATGACTTTCCTTTTATTAATCATCCCTTTTCTTACACGATATCACCTTTTGTTTCGTGCACTTTACATGGAGAAGGTGTGTTTTTATGCTGTGTGTAGATCTTGGCGGTGAGCAGAACCCTTTGATTTTTAAGTGAGAAAATGAGGCTTGTATGTGCAGAAAAAGCTCTGGTAGGCTGGGGACTGTACCTTTAGGTTCAGGCCTTCTCCCAGCACTGGATCGGAAGGATTGGACTGAAACTTTAAACATTTTGAGCAATACCTAGAATATGTATAATTTATAAGCCACACACCGTTGGCTGTCAAATAGGCGATTGATCTAACTCGGATCTTGTTAATTATCTTCCACATACATTATGCCTTAACAGATCTTCAGTATACTGTGTATCAATATTAATAAGATTATAAAACACTATTGATAATTAGGAACAGAAAGAGACCGGGCCTTTGATTCTGGCTGTTACAAATGCCCCTGCCTCTCTTCAGATTAGAAAGCGGCCACTTTCCATTTAATAACATCAGATCAGAACATCCGCGTCCTAAAGTGGGTTATTAGGAGACAGCTCAGATTTGCACCAAGATGCAAAGGGCTGCTTTAAAATGAACATGGAAGCATCACTGATGTGTGAGAAACGTGCTGCTCTTGTCCACAGGAGGCCTAATGGAGTGGGTGGAGTTTAGGGGGAGCCTGTGCCCACTTTGATCAGCCAAACTCCTCATTTTCTTTGTCCAGACTAATCAGATTGGTTTGGTCTTGCAGAATATGCACCAGGATGGCATTTTATCTTGATTTCTTTAATTGGATGAAAGGGGCTCTGTTGGGAAGATAGAGAATGGAGCTGGTGAGATTCAAGGTGGATTCTGAGTCCATCCCACTTTGGATGGGACTTTATTTTCTATTTTTCCTCTTTGGAAGAGTCTCCTCTTTTATGTTTTTGTTGGGTTCACAAACTCATTAACATCAAACAGACAGATGTGTCACTAACTAGGAAAATGCCAGTGAGTTCTCAAAGAGAAATGGAAAGCGCAAGGCTCTGGCTGGAGGGCCAGGCCCTCTCCTGGGCGTCACCTGGCTGAGGAGGGAGCGAAGGGCCTCGGGAAGGCGAAGCAGAGGGGATGCACCACGGCTGTCCTGGTGCCAGGCCTGCTGTGTACGGGTGGAGCCCAGTGGCATCTGCCCTCGGTGCGCACAAGAGTCCTGGGGCTTTATGAGACACACAGAAGGCCTGTGTAAATTTCTTTCCTTTGCAAACGATAAAAGAAAAAAAGGCTCTGCCTAAACTATTTTAATTAAAACAATGATGGCAACCTGCCGATTCAGTCTAGGGAGCAATCTGGGTTTTGATGGAAGTGAACTCGGTTCAGCCCATGTTTCTGCCTCTCAGCTCCAGCTCAAGGTTTGGCATTCAGGTCGTCTCGGGCCACTCCATCAGATGACCGCCATGGTGCCTCACCTTACTCTGATGCCGTCTCTTCCACACGTGAAGGACGGACCTTTTCTTTCCCGGCTGCCAGAGGGTGGCTGTTCGGTCTCTAGCTTTGAAATTGTTACCTGCCTGTTCCTGACCCAGTCTCCATGAGGGGTGGAAGAAGATGGTTGGCTTAAATCCAGAAGCAGTAGGCGAATTCTTCTCCCTCCCACCATACCACTGAGAGAGGAGAAGAAATGCACTTTCCGACACGAGACACCCTTCCCAGAAGGAGAGAAAGGGGTCCTGGGAAGCCGAGTGTAAAGACGTGCCCTCCAGACCTTCCAAGGGATGAGGCGTTGTACTTGGGCTCCTGGGAATCTGTCAAATACTTGTACTCTTCTTGTCTCAGAGCTCACATCTTGCTCTAGCGACAAACAGAAAAATGTGTATTTCTCTATATTTTATAAATTTGCCCAAGGGACAAGTCTTGAGAACCACTCTGTGGCCACCGCTGTCAAAAAAAACAACCTCTAGCAATCAAAGTGATTTTATTTCCAACAATGATATGAAACCCACCATGACTTAGTCTCACAAATCTGTTCATGACTATTTTCTTCCAAAAAAAAAAAATTAAGGTGATTTAAAAAAATACAAAAGTGGTTGATAAAACAAAAACATATTTAAAGATATAAGAACAAGAGGAATAACAAACAGTAATAGGCTATCAAAGCAAAGTTCACATGCTGGAAAGACTGGCATTACTGTCAAGGTGGCATTATTACTAACAGTGGTACTAGCAAATTTATTATAAACTTGTACTTCCTAGTAGTAAAAGTGAAGAGACGACTAGGCTAAGTTATAAAATTTCCCTTGTCAGGAAAAGTAGCTGCCAAGTCCCCAAGGGGATATTTAACCTGGCAAAACAGCATCCTGGCGTTGTGACATCCTTGGTGGGTGGCTGTGAGCACCTTATCTAACAGTTTCCAACCTGAAGCAAACAGCCTATGAGTTGCTAGTGGTATAAACAATTAATTAGCTATGCATACAAAAAGGGAGAAGAGGAAAAATCTTCCATACAGTGAATCCAATTGTCTTCCTTGAAGAAGGTTTGGAAATAGAGTCAGCAGTAGCAGTTGTTGTCTCAGCAAGGATTATCAATTGATGTAAGAACAAATGAGCCAAAATATGATGAGAAACAGGATACTTACAGGATCTGGAAGAATTTTCCCACCAGATACTTATCAGTCACAAAGGAAAAAACACTCACTTTACAATAGAGAGGGCTGGAAAACACCACTTTCATCTGGTGATCAAAGTTGGTCTTCCTAGTAATGACATGTATTGACATCATGTACTGCCCGATATGACGGCCTGAAAGGGCATGGTGTTACAGTAATTTGCTGGTATCCTTGCTAAAAATTGTATAATCTGAACCTAATCTTGAGGAAACATCAGACAAATCCAAACAGAAGAATACGTTACAGATTTCCAATTGCCTGATACTCCTCCAACTGTCCCAAATGAAAGTAGAAACAAGAAAAGTATATGCAACATGAAACTCCAGAGAAGGCAGTACAGTACTGGTATAATTGGTGAAATTTGTAGAAGATTAGTTATTATTAGTTGTTCTGTACCTTAGTTTAATATCGTTTCAGTTATAATTCTACATAAACCAGTTTCTGGTTTTTGATTAACTCATTGTGGTAGCGCAAGATGTGAATGTTTAAATTGATACGGGTAAAGAGTATAAGATCTTTTTTGGTGTTAATTTTACAACTTTTCTGTAATTCTGAATTTATTCCAAAATGAAAAGTTAGAAAAAATTAAATGGTGTAATAATACAAGATGTATCATAGATGGTCTTACACAGTCTTGCAAGAGAGAAAAGTATCGACTGTGACTGCCTCTATTCTCAGAGCAGCATACCCAGTCTCTATATATGTTTGTTAATGTTATTATCTGTAGTTCATGATGGTGAATTTTTCATGGCCACACCCTCAGGCAGCTAATGAGGGGAGATTGCTGGTGTGCAGGCAATGAGGGTGTTATAAATGCCAACACAAAACACTCTAGGTGTGCAAACCATGAGGGCAAAGGAGTTTGATTATACATCACTCCACTCTTCTCCCCTTCCCTGCACTTGAGATCAAACGCAGGACCCGGTGCATGCTAGGTAAGTGCTCTACCATTGCACTACATCCCCAGTGCATTTTTCTTCAGCAAGTCCCTGAACCAGGGTAAGATCAGTACTTTGGGACAAGTTACATCATATCGATGGGACACTATGATGAGGAAAACACTATGATGATGAGAACTGAGTTTGCAAGGCACATGTCTTGTTTTAAGGGGACATCTTCTCCTCTTAATCCCTAGGTGTAGTTTCCAGGGGCTGAATGGTAAAGATGCCTGGGACTAGAGCTCCCTGTGTAAGTAGGATCCCCAGAATAAGAGATGAATGAGAGATAACTGCATACACTTCTTGAATCCAAAACCTCCATTAAGGCAGGGCTGTAAATGTGTGTGTGGGAAGGGGAGGTTAGAGAGAAGAGGGAGAGGAAGGCTTATATGACAGAGTAAGAAGGCTGTGAATTCTCCTTGACCAATCTCTGCACTCCAGAGGAGAAATCTGGCCTTGTAGAAGCTTCAGGAAGGAAAAGTGAGCTGATTCAGTGGGTTGGGATCCTTTACTCATCTGAACAATACCCCAGCTATGGCTTGTACATATCGATGTCCCCCCAAAGTCTCCTGTGTTCAGGGGTGGCGCTTTTTTATGGAGGTGGCTGGATTTAAGGTGTGTGGATGTGGATTAATGGTGTGATACTGGGACTCAGGGTGTGGCTAACAGAAGCCCCACCTTGGGTGTGGGTGGCATCAATCAATAGGGGTGTAGACTAGATGGAATATACAGCACAGAAAGAAAGTGGGCACGATGCCACTTGTTGCTTGCTGCCACCTGTCTGCTTGGCCATGGAGTGTTTCTTCTCTTCAGTTCCCTACGCCATCCCACCCTGCCTTGGAGCCAACTATGGACTGAAACCTCTATGAACTGAAAGCTGAAATATACCTTTTTTCCTTTAACTTATGGGTGTCAGGTATTTGGTCTCAGCAATGACAAAAATAACCAAGACATCCAGTTAAGGAAATTTTGACTCACTAAGTGGTAGAATGCTGGGGTGGTGTAGGACGTAGTATGTGAGGCTAGCTTCGCGGGGCTCATAAAGCCCTAGAAACACATGTAGAATTTGGCTTCTTTTCTCTCTGAAGATGGTTCACTCTGTGTGTGTGTGTGTTTTGTTTTTATTTTTGTGGTGCTAGGCATGCTAGGTAAATGCTCCACCACTGAGCTATACCCTCAGGCCTGGTTCATCATTTTAAATCTAATTGTCTACAGGCTCTATGGCTTTCGGCTTCCCCAGTGTGAAGAAGTGATATCTACATTAGAGGAACAAAAGGGAAAATGTAATCCAAGCAGTCATCTGTAATGGGGACTTCTTATTCAGTTTACTCTAAATGCTGTTCCTTCCATAGTTAAAACCGTAGGGAAGCCAGAACCCACAACATTAAGGGAGTGTGTGTGTGAGGGGTAGGTGTCGGTTGATGGATAGAGACACAAGGAGACAAAACATCTAAAATATTAGAGAGTCTTATATCTCTGTGATGACAGAGACCACAGATTGTACAGTCAGAATCATGGCTTACAAGGGCCTCCTCCCACTCAGTGGTCCAGCAGCAGCCTGTATAGTATCACGCCACCCTGACTGCCCTAACAATAAATGACCTTAGCTACATCATAAACACTTTTCTTTTTTTTGTCTAATCTGGCTTGGCTTGTTGGTAATACCAAGTATTATTGTATTTGCCCCTTACTTCTCAAATTACTCTCTTTCTGCATCAGAATAATTCATTGAAAATAGCAGGAAGCCTAGCTCAGATCGGCTTTAACAACAAAGGAGACTCTGGCTCTCATGTCTCAGTCAAAAGTAAAGTAGTGAGTGAACTCTGGTTCTGCAGTCCTCTTTGCCTCTGTCAGGCCCTGGCTTTGTCCTCAGTCTGGTTTCCCTGATGTTTGGGAGATGGCAGCCAACAGCAGATCATGGCGTTTAGGTCTTACTAGTGGGGAGATAGAGTCTTTATCTTTGCTCCAGTGGAAACATCCTATAATAATGGCTATGGTCAGAGGAATGCCATGTGCTTTTTGGCTTAGGTCTGGGCAACCTTAATCAACTGAGGTGAAATGACCCTTGGAGTTAGGGAAGAGAGGGATCCCATCTAGACCATAAGGCTAAAGGAAAGAAATGGCTGGTGGAGTGATCATAATGTCCACAGCTCTCTTCATTTTCTGTTTTGTGAGTCCTTCAACTCCTCTCTTCTTTCATTCATCTCTTGAATGTTCAATCTATGTTGAATCTCTGACTATGAATTTTTTTGACTCCTTCTACATCCTCTATCAAATTACTCACTGGGTCTTATTAGAATCTGTTGATGAGTAACCCTCTTCCTCTATAGTCTAAGGTGGGTAGAGTTCACGACTGTGCTGTCCACTCTGTCAGGTATCAGGACTATAGACCAGACCTAGCAAGTAAGCTTGTTGCACTGAATAATGGCTTACATACTTGCAATTCTGAGAACTTCCTTACTGAAGCCAATAATGCAATCCCTACTTTACAAAAAGAGGAAACTGAGGCTCAGAGAGGTCAACATGTTGCAAAGACAATAGATAGGTTTTTGAACCAGCAATCTCACTCCAGAATTTATTATTAGAAAGAACATACTATTAGAAGATTATTAAATAATCTTCAAAGTCTGAAGATATAAAGTTGTTTCTGACAGAGGCTGGTCACAGATATGCGATCCTGAAGTCTTTACCTATTACTTGGACTGCTTGTTTCTGATGGCCAGCTTTCTGCCAATTCTCACAGCATTTTCATCCTTTTTCTTATATCATGGCCCGGCTCCAAAATCCCGTCTGGGATGCCACAGGCAAAAGCTAAAGAGTTCACCTTCTCCACTGTTGGTGGAAATGTAGACTGGTGCAACCATTGTGGAGATCAGCTTGGAGATTCCTCAAAAAACTAGGATTAGAGATTCCATTTGACCTTGCTATTTTCCTACTAGGTATATATGTGAAGAATTAAAAAATTTCTATCACAGTGACATATATGTACTCATGTTTATAGCAGCACAGTTAGTGATAGCTAAGTCTTGGAAACAGCTCAAATGCTCATCAACAGGAGGCTGGGTAAAGATGTTTTTGTTTTTTAAAAAAATAAAATGGAGCATTACTCTGTCATAAAGAATGATACATTTGAAATATTTACACTGAAACAGATGTACCTTGAGGACATATTCATAAATGAAATAAATAGTACACAGATGTGTAAATACTGTATCATATCCTTGGTATGAAAAACTGAAAGTGTAAATGAGGTCTAATATATATGACTGGTGTTGTGAAATAGGTAGAAAATGTTCAAAGGGAAATGGAAAAAGGAGGAATAGGGATAATTAAAGAAGGGAAAGAAAAAACTAATGGCATAAAAAGGAAACAAAGCTTATGTTGTGGGGGCAGGGATTGTAGGGAGGGCAGGGGAATGGGGAAAATTAAGAATTAAGATGTATCATGTACAAGTTCTTAATGTTGATTATGATCATAATGTATATATAAAATGTACCAATAAAATCAATTTTTAAAAAAGCTTAAGAAGGAGATGTTGGTTTTGTCTTTTTTTAGTTTTTTGAGACAGGGTCTCCCTTTGTAGTTCAGGCTGGTCCTAAATTCACAAGATAGCTCAGGCCAGCCTCAAACTCACAGCAATCCTCCTGCCTCAGCCTCCCATGTGCTGGGATTACAGGCGTGAGCTACCATGCCTGGCACTGTGGTATGTGGTACTGATTGCTGGTGCGTGTGAGTCACCACACCCAACAATGTTGTATGTGGTTATGGGGGATTGAACCCAGGCCCTTGTGCTTGCAAGGCAGATGCAGAAACCACTGAGCTAAATCCCCGGCCCAGGGGGTTTTAAGAGGTATAATCAATCAGCCTTTTTACAGCTAGGTATAGCTCATTTAAACTTCATAGCAACCCACAAGACAAATACTATTCTTTCCATTTGAAGAAACAGGATTTGAAAGACTACCTTGTCTAAGGGACACAGAATTTATAGGAGGGAAAATATTGATCTGAAGCCAAGCAACTGGAACTTGCAGTCTGTGATTTTTAACTAAGAAGTCATAGTTCAGAAGAGAAAAAGTGAAGAGTAGAAAAATACAGAGAAGCGTCCTGGGCTCTCCCTAACCTTACATTGCAGGTGATATAAAATGGCTTGATTTTCATTATATTAAAAAAATTCCCCTTTCGAATTGGCTGATTTAGCATACTTCTCCTTATATCAGCAATAATTATTTATGAAGCACTTACTATATATATATATATATATATATATATATATATATACACACACACATATGATTATGCTTGCTGTAAGTGGAATGTCAAGGTAAATAAGGCATGATCTCTTCCTATAAATAACTCAGTTTTTTTTTTGTAGTACTAAGGATTGAACCCAAGACCATTCAACCATTGATCTATATTCTCAGACTTTTAAATTTTTATGCCGAGACAAGATCTAACTAAGTGGTCCAGGCTAGCCTCAGACTTGAAATCCTCCTGCCTCAGCCTTCTGAATGGCTGGAATTATAGCTGTGTATGACCATAACTGGCCCTGCTAAGAACTTTATATTTCAAGTAGCAAAAACCACAGTGGCTAATGTAAAGGAGGAATTTTCAGGCTCAGATATCAGAAAAGTTGAAGAGATAATTTCATTTTAGGTGTAGATGAATCCAGGGGGGTTGGCATTGCTCTACTGCTGACTCTGCCACTCTTACTTGCTAGGCTTTCCTTGGACATAACTCAGCTCTTTAGTGGGTCATTCCCATATGGTGGCCGTGATGCATCTACTAAAACAAATGAGAACAGAAGGCATCGATGGCGTGGACTACACCAGCTCTTCCACACCAGGGGAGTAACTGTGAAGACTGAAGTAAAACTTAGAAAGGTTCTGGGAGGTAGGAGAGAGATGTAAAAAGAACAATCACCTCCTTTATCAAAAGAAGAAGGAGTGGATACTACTCAGGCAAATATAACGTGTGCCCCTCATCAGAACCTATTTAAAAAGAAGTATGTCACGAGAAGAGCATAGTATATCTTTTCTTCAAAGTATCAGTTCTGGAGTGATAGGTGAAGTTGGCATTTTGGGGCTAAGGAGGTTATAGAAAAGGCCTCCTGCTGACCATATGGTTAGCTAAGTCTTGAAGAGAGTACTGGGTTGGATATTCAGAGAAGAAAGAGACAGAGAGCCTTCCAGGAAGAGGCCCAGAAGAGGCAACAGACTGCAAGAATAGAGAAAAAGAGAAAGTCGAGCAGTTAGCTATGAGGAGTGGGAAGAACAGAATTGAGAGGCGGATTTCCTTTCCAAGGCTGAGAAATACTCTGAGTCATTTTCATTTTTGAGGCTCTTTGTACATTTAAAAAGATGAAGTCATGTCAAATGAGTGCTAAAATTCTTCTCTTTTTAAAAAATATTCTTTACATTTAGTGAAGTGACCTTGGCACCTTCCCCTAACACATGCCAGGAAATTTTTTTGTCATTCTTAGGACAGAGGATCTATAAAGTACACTGCTGCATATCAAGGAAGTTGTGTGGTCCAGTCGTGGCCACAAGGAAAAAGTGTACAATGATCATCTTCTTTCACATTGCCGGAAGACCTCCATAACTGTCCATGCAGATGAACTCAGAGATAACACTAAGGGCTTGGCTAGTGGTGTTCCTGCTCCACACCAGTCCCACTTCAGGCTTATCAGAGAGGTGGACCTGGGCTGAGGGACTGGGACATCTCAGGAGTAGTCTCCACAGGGTGGGAGAGAGGGCCACCATGCTGCTAAACTCCAAGAGACATCATCCACTTCAGAGTCCCTGGAAACGAGGCCCTTGAATTGTGTAGGATGCAAATTCTGTGCTCTGAGAAGTGGTGGGCCATGTATAGTGGTATGATAGGAGGAAATGCCCACTCCAGCAGTCGTCTACTCCCAGGAAAACACATTTCACTATTCATCGTCTTTGCTAAGGTCACCAAACAGCAATCTTCTTGGGGTTTGGTTCTAGCTAGTGTCAAATGTAGGAAAACAAGTGGGCCAGGATTCTCCACTAGTAAGAGTCAACTCCAAGGATACAAAATATTTCCTGTAGTTGACAATTCAAATGCAATTAATCATCACAAAGAGAAACAGAATACATTCTATATAGGAGAGAACATTCTGTGTGCTCAAAAGCCTTTACAGGGAGACAGTGTGTACTTTGGAAGGAATTCCTAGAACCTCTTGGTGTAAGCAAATCCAATGAGGGAAAAGCTGACTTTATATAAAAAGGCTAATTCAGGGGAATTATCCACTTTGCAAAATAACACTTCACTACTCAAAAACATATCCTTGTGGTATTGCTGCTACACAAAGTCCTTGTTAGCATGTTTCTAACACAAGACTCTTTTATAATAATAGCCCACTTTGGGGGTGTACTCCTGGTGTGGGGATGATTGCTTCAAGACTGGGAAATGCTTAGAGACCAGAGGACAAGATCCCAGCTATCATTAACAAGAACTCTTTATTCCCATTAGACTAGAGTTCTGCAGCTTTGAGTGCCACCATCCAAATCCTCCCTAGGTTCCCGGGAAAGCGGTGAGGCAGGGATCCCATTATGTATTTCATGACATGGAGAGAAATCCTGGCTCTGAGGAACAGTGACTTAGCGAAGGTGATCAACAGGTCATCCTCCTGCTTCTGGCAGATCTGAGTAGTGTATTTTTAAAAGTCTAAAGGTTCCTCTCTCCAGAGTTTGATTCCTGTCAACTGGAATGTGAACTGGACATAATGACTTCTATCCAACAGAGAATAGAAATACAATAAATGGCAGTGGAGAAACCTCACAAACACCACCTTAAGTAAGGTCAGTGTCAAGGTTAACATCACCAATAATTAGATTGGAATAATGTGTTCCCTGATAAGATGCAACCAGAAGGCCTATTACTTCTGTAATATTCTTCTCAAAATCCATAATCTATTTAATTATGGGAAAACATTAGTCCATACCGCACACTTCAACCAAATGCTTCAAAGTTTGTCAAGGTCATGAAAGACTAAGAACTTGTCACACTAGAAGAGATTAAAAATATGACAAGTAAATACCATGTGGGATCTTGCAATGGGGAGAAACATTAGTGGAAAAATGGGAAATCTGAAGGTTTATAGTTAATAATATTGCATTGTATAATATTGTTTGTAATTAATAAGAATAATATTGCAGCAAAGCTCATGTATAGTTTTGACAAATGGACAATAGGTAAGGTGCTAACAGTGGAGGCCAGGTACAAGAAAGATGAAATCTCTGTACCGCCTTTGTAATTCATAAATCAGAAATTGTTTCCAGAAAAAGTGTTTGATTTTAAAGCCCATGACCAATCCTCTTTATTTTTTTTCTTTTTGGGAAGGTCGAGAACTGTCAAAGTTGGGTTCTCTATCTGGCCAGTCTGGCGTCTGGAGAAAGAAGTGCATCGCATTCCCCAGATTCAGGGGAATGCCACACTGCTTGCTGCCTGAGTCCGTGCCAGGTTCTCGCTGAATGTGATGATGCCTGGGAAAGTCAAATGTCAAAGAAGCCTGGCCAGGCAGCCGGGCTTGTGCAGCCTTGTGCTGTGGTGGTAGGGGGCAGGAAAGAATCCAGGCTCTAGAGAGCTGGTGTACAGGACTCCCGGAGCTTCCCAAAATGACTGCAGAGAACTTAGAAATCTCACAATTTGAGATATAAAGTCAATCAATTATACCTTGCAAATTAAACTCATCAATATCATGTATACACAATGACCAGAAGGAGAGGAGGGGGCCCCAAGACTTTGGTAGGATCGATATTTCCTGTGTGCTTTGTCTCCAAGGACGGCCACCTCTGATTTCCTCTCTCCGAGTACAGGCACACTGATGATCCGGTGAGAATCATCATTAGATCCAGTCTTTCTCATATCCTAGAATATTGGTTGGCTTTTTGACTTGCTTTGATCAGCAGGACATGGCAGGAGTGATGCTGTGCCTTTAAGAATTCTAGGTGCTTCCACATTCCCTCTTAAAGCCAGCTTTACAGAGGAAATCCGGGAAACAGATCCTGAGTGGACTGCAAGGTGAGCTACAGAGAGGCCACAGGGAGGAATGACCAAGTTCCAGATATGCAAATTAACCATGAACCTTGCAGTGAGCTGAGCTGCAAGTGAATTCAACTGAATGAGTGACGTCAGCCAATGAAAAAAAAGGACTAGACTCATCGAGCTGACCGTAAACCCGTGAAATGATGAGAAAGGAATGGTAAAAAGTTACATTCTTAAACAGCTAATCTTTGGGGTGATTTGTTACGCAGCAAAGCATAATGGAAATGCAGTAACAAGCTTTTTTCCTGTTACTCAGTGTTTCATACAATACCTCAATTTTTTTTTTTTTTTTTTTTTTTCTTTTTTGAGACAGGGTCTCGCTTTGTGGTTCAGGCTGGCCCTGAGCTCAGCCTCCAACTCACATCACAGCAATCCTCCTGCCTCTGCCTCCCGAGTGCTGGGATTACAGGCGTGAGCCACCACGCCCGGCACTGTGGTATGTGGTACTGGTTGCTGCTGGGCATGAGTCGCCACACCCAGTATTGTTATGTGGTTACCGGGGAATCAAACCCGGGCCCTTGCGCTTGCAAGACAGGCGCCGGAACCACTGAGCTAACTCCCCGGCCCAATACCTCAATTTTTTAACCTTAAGAATCAAAATAAGAGTAAAGGTTTGTAAAGAAACCATAGACTATAAATGAGAAATGGAAAAATCGATTCCGTTACTAGTCTGCTCTGTCTTCCAGTGTCCCTGGAGGCCATGGAACCTGCTCTCTCGCCCTCCCCTGGGCCGGCTGTTCTTTGTCTTCCTGCTCTTTGAATATCATGGATGTGGTTCACCTTAGATGTTTACACTTTAGCTGTTCCCTATGCCTGGAGCATTCTTAGACAAATTCATGATTTACATTTCTCACCTCATCTAGGTCTGTATTCATTTGTCACTTTGTTAATGAAGACTTCCCTAACCTCATTTAAAATCACTAATCTCCCTTTTCTGACCTTCTGTACTCCTTGCCTTGCTTTATTTTTCTCTGTAGCCCTTATTGCCATGTAGCCTACTGTACTGTTCGCGTTCATCCTAAGGGTTCTTGCTGCTGGTTTTTGGAACTGCTACAGATCTAGAACTTAAGTTCTAGGGAATGAATGAATTATCTAACATCCAAAACCTACTTCTCCTGGTGTCAGACTGATGTGTGGCGGACAGTCTTGTCTACTGGCCAGGGATAGCACTGCAGTCCAGGCCTATTAGACAAGAAGGGGGAATCACAGCGTCTGCTAAGAAAATTTCAAGTTTATGGACTGGAAATCAACAGACTTCCTGGCAATGGTCAGACACAAAATATCTCAGGCTGTGTGAGCCCTCTGGTCTCTGCACAAGCCTTCAGCAATGCCTGCGTCCCATGGAGGCAGTCATCTCTGTAGAATGTCAACAAACGAGTGTGGTTGTGTTCTGATGAAACTGTATTTGTTAGCAGTGAAATTTGAATTTCATATAATTTTACATGTCACAAAATTTCTTTCTTCCTTCAATTTTTTTCCACAACTTAAAAATGTAAAAACCAGTCTTGGCTCGCAGGCCATATAAAAATAGATAGAGAACCACATTTGGCCCATGGGCTGTGGTTTGCTGAACACTGCTATTGACAATCTCCAAGTGACCCAAAGTGTAGGAAAAGAATTCAATTTCGAAGGCAAATGGCCAGAAGACTGTTCATTTTTAAAGAAGTATTATTCATAATAAGACCTCATGAATATTCATGGTGATTTCTGCATTCCAGGCACTTTTGTAACCAACATGCATCGGTGAGAAAGTATCAGGAACTGGCCAGGAGAAAAGAGTCAGTCTTTGGGCTCAGAATGCAATGTCTATTAAGCAGTTCATGCTTCCTTCCTCTGAGAGATGACAGGCTGGGAAGGATCTTGTCCTCACAGATAGGATAACCCAAGAATTGGACTGATGGAGGTGCTGTGGAAGAAAAGGCCATGAATTTATCTTTTAAATAGGTCAATCAGCTCTGTATGGATCTCTTGGCTAAAGTTTCAACCCTCATCCCAGGTAGCTGTTGCATCAGCCAGGGTACTTCAGAGAAACAACTAACAGGATATAGATTAACTTTGATGAGTTGACTCACATGACTGTGGAGGCTGAGAAGCCTCATAATCTGTCTGTAAGATGGAGAC
>PVIR01013092.1:0-43062 GCA_004026965.1 Petromus typicus | reverse complement strand
TTCTCCTTCTTTAGCTACTTCAGTATCATCCAAGGACAGGCTGAGCTAGAAAGGGAGGGAAATGCCGGAAGTGGCCATGAAGAGACAAAGCAAGGCCAAGGTGGCTAACTTGACGAGCTGTTACACAGATTTCCTTTCTCAGACTTTTGCATCTAATCAGCTTTTTCACCTTTTCAAGCTACACGAGTTACCTTTTTTTTTTAAATCTTTATTGGTACATTAAATATACACATTATGATTGCACTCCATAATGGGGATCTGTACCAGTATAAGACACAACTTAATTCTCATTTTTTCCCATAGCCCTACCCACCCTACCACCCACCCATATACATAAAATTTGTTTCCTTACTTTTTTGTTACAATCTCAACATTGTCCCCTTTCACCTTATTTTACATTGAGCATTTTCTATTTCACAATATATAACATACAGTGCTAGGACTCGTTTACATCTTCATTTTCTCATACCAGAGAAAAGATGCAATACGTACCTATCTGTCCCCTATTTATCTCACTTATGAGGATATTCTCAAGGTATGTCCATTTAAGTAGAAATGATTCAAACATCATTTTTTATGGCAGAGTAGTACTCCATTCTTTAGAAGAACCACAGCTTTTTTATCCAGTCTCCAGTTGATGGACACTTGGGTTGTTTCCAAGATGTAGCAATCACAAACTGGGCTGCTATAAACATGAGTGCACATATGTCACTGTGATATGAGTCTTTTAATTCTTTTGTGTATATACTACACGAGTTACCTTTGAATCATGTTGGAAGCAAGTTTTACTTACTCTTGCTTTTTTTTTTAAATGGATTTTATTGTGCTGTCATCTTTGAAAATAGATTGTTACTGTTCACCATTTTGAGATGACAGGCAAGAAGGGTCTGCAAAATGAAGTTATGGCTACTTTGCGGGTATTCAAGTTTTGGGATTTCATACTGGATTTAAAAAAAAACTCGTCTATTGACTATACTGCTTTGAGGAAATACAATATGTGATTCTCACAACATCCGCATGGCTGTTAAATCTAGAAAAGATTTTCTAGGCATTTATAAAGCTAGCAATGTATATTACACATTCTTCAGGGGTCTTATCATCTTTAATTTGTGTGATATGAATTTTATCTGAATTCCATAAACAATAATGTCAGTCTTGATACAAGTTCACAATGACAAGTATTACCATCATAATTCTATTTAAAAAGTTATTTTAACCTCTTTATATAAATTATCTTGAGATAAAATTGGCTTCTCATAAGCAGAAATCTTGAATATTTAAGAAAATTTTAAGGGAGTTGGGGATTTAAAAATTTTAAAATTTTAAGGGGGTTGGTGGTGCTGCCACCTGCCTTGCAAGTGAAAGGTCATGAGTTTGATGTGTGGTAGCACTCACACACACACACACACACACACACACACACACGAAAATATTAAGGCAAAAATCTTGGATTACAGAGTTAGACATTTTACCTAGATCTTGGCCTTTTCCACAAGGAGGGAAAAGGGGAGTCTGTGTATAGTGGCAAGGAATAGCTTTCTAGGGAAGCATAGATAAGAGTTCTTGGCTTTCTCTTTATTGATAAAATTATTTGTTACTTTAACTGCATTTGCTATATAGTTGGCTTTTTCCTGTAGTTTTTCATACTTTTAAATTGCATTAGAGCTAAAACTATTAGTGTAATTAGCTCAGTACCTTCATTGGTATAAGCGTTAAATGAGATTGTGCCTGGGTTGATCTATTTAGGAATGGGTGATTGTGAGGTGGAGGAGTATCTTCTAAGCCTTTTGTAGGACAGGGTAAAGCTTTCCATGTTTCTAAATATAATAGAATTTACCTTTACATTTTTTGGAGAAATAATTTTTAAGTAATATTATGGGGTATCAATGCTATTTCCAGTTTTTGTGGTTTCTTGTTTTATTGATTTTATTATATAATTTATTTATCTTCTCCTTTAAAAATTCCATGAGCTCATTTATATCATCTCAAAACCTCTCTGGTCTTCAAACCAAACCATTCTGCGTTTGAAGATCTGCTGATAAGAAATTTGCAGGCCCTAAGTAACATACAGGACTTGCGAATCATTCAGATAGTGAGTTGAAAAAATTGTCGTAAGTGAAAAAAGTTCAAAAAATTTCCCAGTAAATTTAGTAACTTTTAAAAATAGATAATGAGATTAGGTTGTGAGAGTGGGTAGGATCCTGAAGAGAAAGTGAAATATTTCACCTGCAAGGCCCTGTGGGTGGCGCTCTTGCTTCCTCGGTTTCTATTTTCATTTCATCTTTGATGACAGAATTTCAATATTGAAAAAACTGGAAATGTGTTCAAGTTCAGACATTGGATAATTTTCAGTCTTCCTTGCTTTTCCAGCAGCTGAATCTAGAGATATAAATACGTGCTTGTGATTTGATCTGTGAAGGAGACTTAATCCAGAGTTGGTGAGAAGTATTGAGACGAGTTTCCTTTCTTGACAGTAAGGTTGGTGATGGCGGGATCATACACTTTTCTCCTTTCTTGATGGTAATGTGATTTTTGGAGTTGTAGCAGCTATTTTGCCGCCCTCCATAATAAGCATGAGGCTAAAACTGAGAAATAGTCACTCATGACCTAACAATGAGCTCATATTCTGGGAAAGGCACCGCTGGAGTATTTTGTCACAGAATCATAGAGGACTCTCATACAAACCTACCTGGTGTAGTCTACTTCACACCTGGGGAATGTGATTTGGGTTCAGACTCCTTGATTAAGCCCCTGCACAGCAAGATAAAAGGCCTTGTGCAAATGATAAAAGGAAAAAAAATTCTAATAACTGGAAGTATTTATACTTCTAATCACATACATTTTATCAGCTGTGAACTTTGTACCGGACATCTCTACCACACCCTGAAACATTGCCTGGCACATACTAAATTTCACAAGACAGACCCTAGGGATACGTTTTGCCCATTTAGAAAATGGAACATACAATATGCGACGTTAAAGGGCATCGCTCAAAGATCCAAAAATAATCATGTAAAGTTAGGCTGGACCCTGGATGTTCTGATACTAAAATCAGTATGTTCTGTAATGGTCGAGAGGAGGCGCTGAAGTGTCATTAACTTTACTGGGATGTCATGGAAATAGAGAAAGTGATCTTACATGGAACTCTCACACTTTTAAGTGTGAAGAAAGGCTCTAACTTTGTGGATGCCATCCCAATTAACATTAAATTATTAAAGGAAAATATTCTGTCAACTTACAAGAAACATTTTTGTTTGTGCATTTGAAAGTCAACAGGACATATATAGAAAATGAACAGGAGCCGATCAACTATCCAAAACTTGAGAGGAATCTCACCAAGATTTTCTTCTAAAGAAACTCGCACCAAAGGAGACTGAATAGGACTAAGTTCAAATCTCATGACGAAGAACATTTTATGTCATGAAAGTGGCAGACACCTGTTCATCCATAATGAGGAATTTAGGCAAAGATATTCCAGGAATTTTGCAGTCATCCAAATAAATCCTGTTTAAAATTGGAAACAACTTATTCTGAAGAATATTATTAAAATAATTAAGATGCCTTAAACATTACTGTATACAACATATGGATGGTTATTTCTTATATGCAAGACAATGTCTTTCTTATGGGAATGATTAAAGTAGAGACATTGTAGAGTTTAAACAGGTGATGAATGTTGGTTTAGAACATAAAGTTATAATTTATTGTCCTTTTAATTACCTAGAATGTGCACTTCCTCCTATTCTATATTGATATCTACTTTTCTGCAACAATTTAAGCTTTACTTTTTCAAGTTTATTAAAATTTTCATTTGAAAAATAATACTTGCATATATTTAGAGTGCTCAAGATTTTTTCCTTACTGTTTGCATTGGATATATATTTTTTGTTATTTTAAAATCATTTGTGTTTTAATAAAGTTAACGGATACCTCAAATAGGAAGAAAATGCTTCTTAACTTTATTAATAATATTTTGACAACTTCTGGCCTTGAGTTGCACTATTATCTCACATATATTGAATGTGATTGATGATATATTAACTAACATATATCATCTTGCTATTTGTTATCAACTTCTTTGTTTATTTTGACTATGGCTCCAAAGTGTCTGCTCAGAGTTATTGAATACTCTTTAATATTTCATGATATTTGTCTATAGAATTTTTAATTATCCCATTTCTTATTTTATTAAGGTTACTAATTAGAACAATGAATCTCACTGACTCTTAATGATTAGAGCACGGTCCTCAATCAAGGCTGATTTCACCCTTTAGAGAATAATTGGCAATGTCTGCAAGGAGACATTTTTAATTGTTTTTAGTGGAGGGAGGGAGCTGCTACTAACATCTAATGAGTAGAGGGCTGTGGTGATGCTCAGAAGCCTTGACTGCACTGTATTGGAAATCATCTAGGTCTATAATCATCTGAGTCATTTAGAGTCCATAATATACTACTGTATACTTCGCACATCTCTCTGGGCCCTTGATATTCCCAGCTGCCCACTTCCCATTTAAAATATTTAATTCCATTACAATGGTATGATTTTCTTTCTCCACTGCTCTACCCTCCATGGGATTATTGTCAGATCATTTCATTTTATATAATTTTACAAATCCTAATTTTTTCTTTAATTAGCAATAATGGAAATTGTAGGAATAAAGTGGGGTTTGGGGCAGAGTTGGGGATCAAACCCAGGACCTGTGAATGCCAGGCAATCGCATGACCACTGAGCCATACTCTGGCCCTCTCGCTTTCCATGGAGTTTGCGGAAACTTCTCATAACTTTCCTGTACAAAATGTTGCTTGGCTTTTTCCCTTTAGTTCCTTGAAAGTGTGTTCTTTTGATTTAGTTTTGGGCAGTTTGATGGGTTTGGTTTAAATTGTATGTTATATATTGTAAAATAGAAAATGCTCAATGTAAAATAAGGTGAAAGAGGACAATGTTGAGATTGTAACAAAAAAGTAAGGAAACAAATTTTATATATATGGGGGGGTGGTAAGGTGGGTGGGGCTATGGGAAAAAATGAGAATTAAGTTGTGTCTTATACTGGTACAAATCCCCATTATGGAGTGCAATCATGATGTGTATATTTAATGTACCAATAAAGATAATTTTTAAAAAAGTTGCGTTATTCATACATGAATATATTTATCTTCTGAAACTTGATAAATGATGACTTAGATAATTATCAAAAGACTTCTCCCTGTGACAGTGTTTTATTTCTATTTTTAACTGTTTAATTTTCTCTTTTGATTTTCTTGTATGTTCTGTATAAACCCTTACAGAAGGTCTTCTTTCTGCTGCACTAAATATTTTAGGATGGAAATTTTCTGTTTTGCATCTTTAGACTCTTTTTCAATCTACTTTGACATTAATATGGTAACTACTACTATTTTTTAGTTTTCATTTAACTTTCATAAACTCGTACATCTGAACAATTTTCTTCTGACTTTTATTTGCTTAGTCATTTCCTCTCCATTCTCAACAGGTTTTTATTTTTACCCCAAGTATAACCTGTATTGTATTTTTCTAAATGATCTAATATGTGATTAATATTGTATTGATAAAAGAATTATATATGTATATTACATGTGTACATAAAATAAAATCTGTATTGTGAGAATTATAAAACTTGAAATAATCTTAGAAACATCACCTTATATATTAACTATTTAATGAATTATTTTGGAGTTAAAGGTGTTAATACTATGAGGTAAATCCACTATTTCCTGTTTTATGTATAATAATAATTCTTCCTTTATTTTTCTTCCCTTTAATTATTATTATCATGAATAATAATTCTGCCAAACACTTTTCTTCTCAAAGACATCATTATAAACCTCCAACTGGGGCTGGGGATTTAGCTCAATGGTTCCGGCACCTGTCTTTCAAGCACAAGGGCCTGGGTTTGATCCCTGGTAACCACATACAAAACTGGGCATGGAGACTCACACTCAGCAGCAATCAGTACCACATACCACAATGTGGGCATGGTGGCTCAAGCCTGTAATCTCAGCACTGGGAGGCAGAGGCAGGAGGATTGCTGTGATGTGAGTTTGAGCTGAGCTCAGGGCCAGCCTGAACTACAAAGCGAGACCTTGTCTCAAACAAAAAAAAAACACCTCCAATGGCTTTTTTACCTGTGGCAAGGATCCAATATGGAAAAAATGAGATATCAAGAACTTACCATAATTTCATGTTGGTTATTCCTTCTAATACTATATCTCCCCTGACTGATAATAACTCTATATGGTATAGTTTACATTTTATGATGAGAAAATTAAGCATCTGACAAATGAATTCATCTTCTTCAGGTAATATAGATGGCTGAATGTTGGTTTGAAAGTCTATATTTTCAATATTATTCCTCAAATAATGTGAAACCAACTGACATCATTTTATGTCAGAGATGTGGAGCCAGAGGAAATAAACCACATTAGTTTAATCTATCTTCACTCATTTTATGTACAAATTAATTGAAAGTCATTAAGAACTTATTGTCCTATTTATTATATTGATTCATGATTGAAATCAGATAAATGCTAGTCTTTATTTTTCTTTTTTCTCAGCAATTTATCAAAGTGAATATTGTCACTGGGTAATGGCTTGATTATATTGATTCCCAGGAAATTTTTCTAGAACAAAGTAAACTCTGAAAAGTTGAATCAAGAAGTTTAAAGTTGGACCAATTCTTCAAAAAATTAAAATTCCAGATAAGCTATTTGTATTTTATGCCTACTATTTCAGAGCAAATAAAAGTTGAAAAGCTACCCATGTAGTTTTATAACAGTAGCATAATCCTTTGTTTCAACCTAACTTTTTTTTTTTTAAGAAATCTTAAGCTAAAATTTTTGTGCTAGTGCTTTAGCAAAGTGTATAATCCCCACGAAGCAAATATACGGAAAAGAAAAAGAAGTTGGAAACAAAAGAAAGCAAATGCGACATGGAACACTAGTCAACCTTGTCATGCTCACTAGAAAAATAAAACAAACAACAGAGCAACTCTGAAACAGTGCTGCTGATTGCTGGACCATACTAGATGATCCTAAACTATGATGCCTGCCAATTGTCCTTTAGAGGGAAGAAAGGTAACTTGTATATCTTTAGAATTTTTTCTGTCTCTTCTCTGTCTTTGAGATCATTTTTCTGGGCTCTAAGTCCCCTGCAGTGTGGTCTTTTCTAGAAGTTTCTGAAGACACTCAGCTTTTGTGCAGCTTGTAAGATCAGATCTGCACCTGGAACTGTAGCGTTTCCACAAGGTGTAAGCAATGAAGCCCATGTCCAGATATAGTAACTCGCTTGTAGATCAGAAGAGACAACTGAAGCTTTCAGAAAGTGAGGCTACTGTGAAGGAAGCCTGAACTTTAGGACCAGTTGCTGTGTCCTGCTGCGATTCTCATGGCCCTGAAGCCTAATAAGAAGCTGACGTACTGTTTTCATAAAGCAACAAAGATGCAAAGATATTTTATGAATGATAAGAACAGTGAATCTAGTAGAAGTACAAAAGCATAACATTCCACAATCAGGTTTTATGGCAGTTTAATAAAATGTCTGTGTATATTTTTTGAATACTTATTCTTTCAGTAAAATGCAGTCTATCCACTTCCTTAAACTGGGAGATGGAGAGGGAGAGATGAGCTCATGACTATTTCCATTAATAGAGTAAGTTGAAAGTGAAGGTGTATTACTTCTGGGATTAAGGCACAAAGTGTTCTTTCTCTTTGTATATTTGCTTCTTCCCTATTTGCTCTGGTAGAAGTTCGTTACTACCTAATAAATCGCAACAGTGTTGAGACTGTCATGTTGGAGACCCATCGTGTCATCCAAATTAATTTGATCTTTCTTGCCACACGTCAGACATCAAATGTGGAGTGAACTTTCTGGATGCTCTTGACCATCCCATCTGGCAGTTGAACAGAGTGTATGCCACCAGGAACTCAGGGATCCACAGCCAAGTTCCTGCCCTATTTGCTTCCCAATGAAATTCCTAGAGTAAAGTGGTGTTTTATTTTTCTACTAGGCTTAGCCTGTTTTTTATTCAGCAACAGTTATTTGAATAGATCTATTTACTTCTTGAAAGCAAGATTTCTATAACGGCATCAGATTAAAGAAGAAAATCCATATGATTAACTTCGTGGTGCTGCACAAAATATTTGGAGAAACATCATATGCAGTCTTGATTTGGAAGAAAACACAGGCAAGCTAAAAATAGCAGAAAACATCTTCAAGGTCTGAGAGAATGAATGCAGTGATTGTAACAAACAGGTAAATACTTCAGACAGAGAGCAAAAAGTGTTTATCTTTTACTGTTTCAAAGAAAATTACATAACGGTGTGCATTCTATAAGTCTGTTAAAATCACTCTAAATGTTTATGCATATATTTTATATTCATAAAGATGCAGGCTATCAGAAAGGCAACATTAGAATCTGTATTCCACATTTACCTCTGGGGAAGGTGGGAGCCTTGGAGGGTCTGGAATTGTGCATAAAGGAATGTTTTAAAGATTTTTACATTACTTGGATTTTTGTTTCAATGAGCATGCACTGAAATATTTATTGTCTAATTAAAAATTAAGTAGTACAACAAAGCAAACACACAGGAAATGAAAACTGTACAAACTTCTGCCGCAACCTAAATATGTGAAGCACTGGCCGTGATAAGAGCCAAGATCTCAAGGCCTTGGCTCACTGGCCATAGCTTCCTGACTGTTCTACATTACGGATTCTAAATGGGATAAATGCATTATCTCTTTGGTTGGCATTTGTGGAACCAAAAGCTAAATACATTTATGTTATTATATCAGCATATTTCTCAAACCAAAAAATGTTGAAGTTCCTTTTAATGTTACAGAGAACAAAACCACTCATTTTTCTCCTCCATCCCAGTCTTTCCATTTTCCCCTGCTGCTCGTGGATCTTTCAAATAAGATAAAAAAATTTAATTGTTGTTTTATGTCAGAAAAATGCTTTTATTACCTCACATGTTTTATTCCACCTTTGGTGTACCTTTGCCATCTCACTCTGATCCTCCTGGATCATCTACAATGAGTGTTTTAACCGCATGTACTTCAAAAACAGAGCCTTCTGGGTGAGATCTGAGCCCTCACTTTCCGGTGGCCCCAGGAAGTGTTCTTCCCTTGCTTTTATTTCTTCTCATCATATTATTAACAAGGGCATGGCTTTCTTGTTATAATTATGTTTCTTTGGTGTTGATTCTATTTTTTTAACGAAGTGGATATTGCCCTTCCTTCTAGATTTCCTTTATACTCCCATCATGACCCATGTGGTGTGCTTCTTTTATGAACATGTTTCTTGATTTTCATATGAGTGAGTCTGTTAGTCCATGGCTGTTCTATTGCCTTTCAGTAATGCATATGATTTTGTCATTGCATATTACTTCTCTTTCTCTTGCTCTGCATCTCAAGATTCAAAAAGTGTGGTGATAGTTAAGGGGAAGCGTTACCCTTTCTACTACAAACCTTTCTTCCGTATCTTTATATTTTAAATATATTTGACATATATTTTATAGAAATATAAAGTCACCATCTTTCTGACTTCCCAGGAGCCATGAGATCTATAAAAGAACTGAAATGTCTTCTCTGTTATTGGGGGATATGTAAAATATCACCACCTAGATAGTCATGGTCATCTTTCTTCCTACTGATGAGACACAAAGCAGAAAGAGCAGACATACTTAAAATGAGTATTTATACCTATAAAGCCTCACAATGCCTATGTCCTTATGTATCTGCTTACTGTGGTGATGTCTTTGGTTTTTTTTTTTTTCTTTGGTACCAGGGATTGAACTTGGGACTTTGCACTTGCAAGGGAGACACCAGAACCACTGAGCTAAATCCCTGGCCCCAGTATCTGCTTACTGTGACAAGTCTATATTCAAGTTAGAATCAAGAATACTGTTCTTTGTGATAAACATGAAAATGATACCAACCCATAGAACTGAGGAGCATGTCACCTTCTATGGTGAAAGAAACCCTGCAGGTCTGACTAAGGTCAGGATCTGAGATGGGGAGAGTGTTCTGCATTATCTAAATTAGCCCATAATCACCACAAAGGTCCTTCTGTGAGGAGAGAAGAAAGAAATCAATGCATTAGGGATTTGATGAGAGAAAGAAAACCCTGGGCATTGCTGAATTTGAACATGGAAGAAAGAGACAGGACCAGAGGACTAGAAGTATGTAGAGAAGCTTAAAGACAAGGATATGGACAAGAATAAGTGAAGCAGTTTGGCCAACACCTTGATCTTAGGCTAGTAAACTTCATTTTGCATTCTGACAATCAGGACTCTCAGATGATACACTTGCGTTGCTCTATGTTAGTAAAATTTTCAGTAATTTGTTTCAGCAGCAACAGGAAACTAATATCCAGTATTGCACAAAGAGGTAGTTTTAATCTTCGATTTACTGGTACAGTAGAAATGGCCAGTGAAGATCCTATAGCATAAAAGTGACTCACATTGCTTTTTGCTGGAGCCTTCCCCAAGAAAGTTCATTTTTATTTTGATGACCCTAATGTGCATCACCTATTCTTCCCCTTACGCTGTACTTTCTTTAATATGTGCAGCTGTTCACCACCTCCGCCTACTTTTGCCACAATGACCTGGTCAAATAATACAGAAAAATCCCTGAACATCACTTTCACTTGCTCTAGCAGTGTGGAGTCAGTGAACCTTGGGAGCCTTTCCTTTTATTGGAGCAATAAATTTTGCTGTTGAGTTGAAGATTCATTTTTACAACCAATTCCTTGTTTAATGACAGTACAGCCTACCACAAGGCCAGTGGAGGCTCACCAGCCAAAAGGACAATGTCCACATTTCCAAATATAAAATCAAATACTTTAATTACCATAGGAAGCATATCTTTAGTGTCCCATTTCAACCCAAGTATATTGCATTGGTTTTATAGGTTGACAATTTGATTATTTTTCCCCTGTCCTTTTAAACCTGATCTCTGTTCTAATATGCTGTGTCATTGTTAGGCTATTTGAGTTACTTTGTATCATGCTAAACAGAAAATGTACTATATCGCTTTCCCCATGGTTTCTACAGAAATTGAAGCAAAACTTCTTACTGTTATATTGATGTCATTGGCAGCCCAAGCTACCCTATGATAAATGTATTTTAATTTTATGCTATATCTCAATGATACGCAATTTTCTCATTTCAGAGCAAACTACTAATCAGGTTAGTCAGGTTCTTCCTGTTAATTGAAAATTAATTGACTAACTTCTATGTGTATGTTAATATGCTAGTATATATTGTGAATATAACTGTTAACAGATCTATATCTATGGCTCCTGCCTTCAAAAAGCTTGTATTTTGATAGATAGTGCCAAATTAATTAATATTTGATCATATAAAGTTCAGACAAAAATCTGGGGCTAAATTAATTAAGAAGTACTTCTTTTTACTTCTGAGTGACTTTGTCCTGTCATCTCATCAAAATAAGTATGTTCCTTAAGTTTTAGCCTTTTACACTTTTTACTTGATACATAAATTTTTAATTATTGTGTTTATATAGGTATTTATATCAACCTATTGTTAATATAATCTGAGACCTTCACCTGAATTTTCCCAAACAACCTAATCCCAAGGTATCTACAAACATATTTGTGGCCATCTAAAAGCCAACACCTTTTTTGGCTTTTTTCCCTTTTTTTTCCCTTTTCCTTAGTTTGCTGATTTCATTTCTCCTAAATATTTAAACTTCCAAGGTCAGCTTTATGGTAATGTAATTCTATTCCCCAAACTTGGGATGTATAGACAAAATATATGTTGCCAATAAAATTAAAATTTCAGATAAGAAACAAATAATATATCATCATAATCTATTCAACCATTGTTCAATCCAGCAGTGGAGGGCAGTGATTTTTCAACTTCTGTGCATCAGAATCACCTGGATGTCTTGTTAACAGAAAAATTGGTGCATCCACCCTTGTCCCTCAGTGGTTCTGGCTGGGCTTTAATTCTAACGGATTAGAAATCTGTCTGCATTTCTACAAATTCCATTTAATGCTAGAAAGGAGAACTTTGATAATCACTAATCCAAATTAATACCCCTGATTATCCATCGTGATTCTCAAATCTAGATGTAGTTTTCAGTCAGCCAGGGAACTTTTAAAGACATCCAAGTCCACATTCTAAATCACAGGCTCTGGTTTAATTAATTTGCCGGATAATCCAACTTCGTGGTTTTCAAAAAGCTTCCAAGGTGATTTGAACTTCCACATCGGGTTAATGGCTAGTTGTGTAAATGTGACCTCTCTCTTAGTGGAACGTGTCAACGTGGGAGGTCATTCCAGCTTTTACAATTTCTTGCCTTAACTAGTTTTCTGGATTCTCTGCCTCTCATCACCTCACTTTCACACAGCTCTGTCCATTTTCTGAAGCATGACTTTGTATGATTACTTTTTAAACAATATCTTTGACACTTGACAATTTACTCCACATTTCTTATCATGACAATTGAAACATGGCACTGCTTGTTCCTGTGCTATTTGTAAAGCATTTTAAGTGGTGGCTCTCTACAAACTTGACATCTCGGAGAAAACGAGCTACTCACACTCATTCCTCTGTCCCTATATCTTCTAACTGTGTCTGTTGCTGCTTTTACTCAGTGATGCTGTATTTGTTTTCTTCTCAACAATACAGATGAATTGCAATCCTTGCAAATTTGGAAAACCTTTCTATCTTCCTTGTAACACTTTAAAAATACTCCAAATCTAATTATTCACTTATTCACTGGATAGTTCAGGGGCAACCATTGTCCAGGGTGCCCATCATGGCAGTGGGTACTCAGTGAATGGAGAGTCAGTGTCCCTTGTGCCTTGTGTTCTTGAGACAGATAATCAACAACTGAATGTAAGTTTATTGTGATGAATAATAATAAAAATAAAGCATAATTTAAAAAAATGAGGGGTTTTGTCTGGAAAATTTTTTCCTATATAATATTTTCTGTGAGGCCCATGTGAGTGGAGGAATGATCCTCACCCATGTCTGGGGAAAGCGTGAAATCCTGACTGTGGGAGAAATGCACAGCTGGACTTCAGCAGTCAGAGGCAGGAGATGGCTTGGTTGGAGAAGATACTGAATGGAGAGAAAGAATAAAAGTGTTCAAGGCCTGATCTATAGTGAAGGAAACATGCACATATTTTGTTTCTCTTATTAGTTGATTGATCCACTGATTTTTAAAGGAAGAAAATATTACTTCAACTGTTGACCTCTGAGCATTCACACTTTTGTATGATATATAAATAAGATGGTCTATTTTTCCTGATGGAATAAAGACAAGTGACATTCTCAAGTCCCATGCCTCCTACTTGGTGTTTAGTTTTGGAGAAAGACCTGTGCAGAAGACAAGCCAAGTGGCATTTCTGACAAACTATCTTATGGGTCTCAGGAAAGTAGCTTTATTAATTAGTCATGATTTTTGGTCTAAATTTCTATATATTTGTGTGCTTATGGTTTTTCACTTGTAATTTTGCATTCTTAACTTTAAAAAGCCCTTGCTTTGAATAACAAACACAATACATCATTTACACATAGGTATTGTACATGTGTTCTTAAAAAAGTTTAGAAATCATGTTACTTTTCTGAATGTTTAAAGAATATATGCTTATGACATAATTCATGTTAGAATATATATAAATTTTTGTCTGTATTTAACTGGTATACAGTACATCATATTTTACTATATAACTCTACCAAAATGTACCCATTCCATTCTTGTTGAAAATTATTTTATCTTGTTCTACATTTTGTTTCTGTTAAAGAGAATGAAAGTGATACTAGACAGTTTTGTACACACTTGCTTGATTTTCTTTAATTTTTCTATTTAGAAATGTGATTTATTTTCAAGTTATGGAACAAAACCTAAATCCCCTTTGAAATGATTGTACCAGTCTGTACTCTCTTTGGCAGTTGATGAGAGTGTAGGAGCTTTCTTTTCACTTATTTTATGTGATTATGAATTGTTTCCAGCAGAAATGGAGGCTCCCTTCCTCAGCACCACTCAGAGAAATTCATATCCTAATCATGAGACATTGTGAATATATTTTATGGCATAAAAAATGGGAATGGGAGTTGCAGATGAAATTAAAATTGTTAATGAGCTACTGCAAGAATAGGGATATTAACCTGGATTCTACTAGTGAGTCCAGTATAATCACAAAAAAAAAAAAAAAAAAAAAAAAAAAAAAAAAAAGAGAAACACAAGAGAAGTACCGGAGAGGTGGTAGTGTACAAAGGACGTTCTTTCACGTTCTTGGCTTTGGAAATGGAGAAGGTCTTAGCTGAGGAAGCAGGGCCTCTCGAGGTGGGAGATTTCCTCCATTCCGACTTTTGGAAGTGAATGCAGTCCTGGAACCTCTTGAACAAATACACATGGCTGACGCCTTGATCTGAGGTCCATGACAGCCCTACAAGATCTACCAAACTTCAACATTTAAACTTCTTCTGTGTGAAGCCACTAGGAGCAGCCATAGAGAGGAGCACAGTACTAACATGTTTATTGGGTTTTCCTTTCTGTGAATGATCTGAGCCTGCTGCTCATCCTTTTACAACAGAGCCTTTTTTAAGGTGGGGAAGATGTTCATTTAACTGCTGAGCCATGTTCTTGCTACTAGAATGTTAAGTGAATTGGTTGCTAACTGAGCAGTTGTATAAAGTATGTACATTGCACTATTCAGAACAAAGAAATAGCCAAAGGCAACTCCAGTGTGATGACTTCGCTTTTATTTGTATGACTTTTATTGGCAGTAATGCAACATATAATAGAACATAAAACTGTAGTACTTTACTATATAGTACAATTAACAAAAAGTATTGTATAAACAAGGTATACTGTACAGAAAGCACTAAAGCTCTTTATAGAAGTCCTGCAGATCTATTCAAAAAGAAAAGGTTGATTGGAAATCCCAAGGGTGGGTTGTGAGTCCAAATAGTGCACTTGAATAAGTCAGAGTAGTCATTAGCCAGGTGGCTTTTTGAATAAGGAGTATCTATCTACATGCAGCAGTTTCTAAAACAAGTTTCAGGTCAACAGTGTTTGTCAGTTGTGTGCCTTGTGTTTTAAGATGATTTCAGAATAATTTTTTTCTTGTAGTACATGAAGAGTGTTTGAAAGCATTGTTTTAATAATTGACATTTCCAAAAATTAAAAGTGAAAAAAAATTGAATGCTGGTTTGGGTGTGCAAGTCAATATAAAAGCCTTTCTTTATCAATCTTTCAGTACATGCAGTCATTTTTAACAGCGACTTTTAAGAAGCTTTTGAATTATATTTACTCCTATGGACATTAAGTCAAACTCTTTTAAACACTTTGAAATGTACTTGTCGATGAAATAATTTAAAATGTGTAAAGACTATTCTTCTGAGTAGTTTTTTTTTTAAGTCAAGAAACAAAAAAGAAATAGTTAAGTGGTTTAAGTATTTAAATGACTATTATATATATATCTTGATGGCAGTAATCATAGGCAGTGCCCAGAGTTTGGTTTCTAATAGCACTCTCCAACATGCAAATGAGCCAAGCATTCTTAGAGTAGTGGGTGATTTTAAGGCTGAACATGAAACATCCAAAATGAGCCTGGCAGAAAGCTAGGACATACATGTTTAAACCTGAACATGTATATGCACACAAACACTAGCATGAACCAGGAGTCACAGAATCTGTGTGGTGAAATTTAGTAGCATTGGGCTGTAACCCAAATTAGAAAACATCTACAATTTCACACTGATATAAATAAATTACAAAATAAAATAAATAGATGGGATAGAATAGAAAAATCTACTGGGCAGAAAAATCTCAAATGACTTCTGCTGATACCTTTCCCACAAGAAGGTTGAGCATCAATCCTCAATCTTAGTGACTTCCTTCGAGAATACAACATGAGCAGCATTTGGTACAGAGTGATTTTATGTCAGAGAAATTTGACATGTCTTACCTTGACTAGGTGATGAAATTAATACTATCAATGTTGATCAATCATTTGGATAATGTAAATAGTATAATCCAAGGACAATGGAACTTTTTCTTTGTGCGTTTTCATTCCTGAGATCCATTCTTTTAGTTCAAGCACAAGAAAAATTTCAGATAAATGCTTTTTGAAAGGCATTCTACAAATTACCTGAGCTTTTCTGTTCAAAGTTGCTAGGGGCATTACAAAAAAACTAACAAAATACTAGAAACCCCCATGGTCCACAAATGTTTACAGAGACTTGGTGACTCAGTGCAGTCGCTGAACAGGATCCTGGAAAGTGAAAATGACGTCCAATGGAAACTAGTGAAATCTGAATAATTCCCATTCATTAATGGGAATAAGTTTTATTATAAATGGACCACGTAAGTGAAAGAGATTAGTAAATAAGAAAAATTAGATGTGGGTCAAATGACTACAACTTTTCTTTAAATTGAAAATTATCAAAGAGAAAATAATGTCAAAATAATGCCTATGTATACAGTAACTAAATTTATAATTAATGAACATTTTTTCCAAAAGTATACAAAAATAGTCTATATCAATTTAACATTCGAAGTATAAACTGTATACTAATTTGTTAAAGCTTTTGGAACTTTGAAAAATTGAAATATTATATATAATACCTATTGTTGTGGTTGTCATGTAAAATCACATGTTAGATGTTAATTTAATTTCACCCTGAAAGAGATTCCTAGAAACAATGCATACATAGCTGTGTGTAACCAGGGTCATTTTATGAGGAAGAAGGACAGTTTTACTGTATTCATGAAAGATCTCAGGTTATGGAAGCATTCACCTTTATTACAGTCAGGTCTCACCATGGTCTATGGCAGGATATTCTATCTCTCTGAACCTAAGTTTTATTTTTATGCATAGGTGATCATAATATAAACCTTTCAAGTTTACTGTGGCAATTTAATATAGAATTTATACATCTATTTATTTATTTATTTATTTATCTAACAGGGTCTCTATTTGTAGTTCAGACGGGCCCTAAACTCACTGTGTAGCCCAGGCTAGCCTCAAAATCACATCACAGCAATCCTCCTGCCTCTGCCTCCTGAGTGCTGGGATTACAGGTGTGAGCCTTCACACCCAGCACTGTTATATCTGGTTACCTGGAATTGAACACAGGACTTTGTGCTTAGGAGGCAAATGCCAGAGTCACTACACTAAATCCCCAGCTGTGTAAAGTTATTGCTACCTAGTCAACTATTGATTTTCCTTCTATTCTGTTTGAAGAAACCAAAATTTAATCACTTTTTATTACTCAATCACCTAACAGTCCTATTGAGATATAATAGATGCTTAGTAATTTTTGATGAATAATTGTGAGATGGATAAGTATATTGAAAGGAAGATAGAGGAAAAAAAAAACAAACATGATAAAGATTGCTTTGCATTTCTGTGTTCTTTCCTTATAATACTTTTGTTGTTTGTGTGGATTTAAGACTATTTTGCATTAACTGTGCAGTGTATGTTTATTTGTGTAAGTTAAGTCTCATTTACACGCTTGGTTAAGTTCCCACGTACAGTACCTTTTTCAGGAATTCACACTTCAGAGGCTGTTAAAGAGTACAACACAGGGAACACCTTAATCAGATATCAACAACTTCAGAGGTGGTAACTTAGCACCCCTGAATGGAAATTTACACAAGAGGAGTTGTTTGTTGTTAGCATAAGGGGTGTTAGAAATAATTTTTCATTGGTGAAATGAAAGTGTGAAAACTAGGTGGTGGCTGAGAACGTTTGTTATCCCCACAGCAATTGGGAAAATAGACTGTAAAATTCTGCAGCCTGATAGTGCAAAAGCATCAGTGCAGCTGTTAGGGCACTGAGAATATGTGCTTCATGGAGGATGCTCAAGTCACCTGGTATCATGAGGATGGCTGGATCCTCCACCTCAGTCTCACTGAATTGCTGTCTGTGAGTTCTCAGCATCCTGTTAGTGGGGAGAGTTTGGCCCTGAATGTGTGGTGTAACTTGTTTCTCTTTGTACTTGTTAGTGAATACTTAAATTCTGTATAGAGAGAGTTAGTCTTCAACTAGCCTTGATTTAACATACTATATAATAGCTAAATTTCACTTAAGGGAATACAAATCTTGGAAAGCGACACCCAGTATTTATCTAAAGAAAGTCTGGTATACAACAAGGTATTTTAAAAAGCTAGAATAATACCATACATATTTAAAATGAATACCTGATATTTTTTAATTCACTAATAAAAGAATCAGAGTGATATAATAATTGCATCAATGGAACATCCAAAAAATAGATGTTAAATATTGAAAGGAATGTACAAAATTGCTCTCTGGTTCAGTGATTTTTCTAGGAGGATGTGGAATTCAAAATTATTTTCAAGTTTATAGATGATTATAGCAGAATGAGACAGTGAAATCAGAATATAAGGGAAAAGCTGTTTGAGCAAAGTCTGGGAGAAACCAAGAATAAGCTTCTAGGCTTCTCCTCGGAACAGAGTCATGCTTCATTCTCTAGCACTGATGTGTGATGCATGTGTGAGAGGAAGCTCACCCAAGAGTGGGTGTGTGTGAGTTTTACTGGGGCTCAGTTACTGGTCTCAGCTGCTCAGTCCCCGGCCACCCCCACAGCCTCCAGGATGAGAAGAGGCTTTCACCACAAATCACATTATTGGCAAAACTTTCCTGAGGAAACTTGTTTAGAGGGACCAAGCATTAAAAAGTAGAAATAGCATTCTTATTGGGAAGAATAGCCTATGATCTCAGAGATTATCTTCTAGAAATGGCCAATAGTTGGTTCTGAAGGAAAGCCATTAATATAGGCCCTGAAAAGCCCAGGCCTGCTGAGCTAACCTTTTCCTGATGAAGAATTAATACAAGCCTTTTCATAAGGGGAGGGAAAACCTGTCCTTGCACCAGACAGTATTTATTTTCACATCTTTATGCAATAAATACTTTGCATTAAGACTGATTATAACATAGAAAACTGTTAAATAGCTCCCTCAAAATCAGAAGCTACTAACAGCACAAGTTGAGGGGCAGACAATATATAGTAGTCTCCTGAAGTATAACCTTCCTGGAGGGACTTTTCTGTAAATTAATTCAGTGGGGTCTACTTTCAATGCACTATTTTGTGGGTATGTGTGCTAATGCCTTTATTACCCTGAACCTTTCCATTTGGGATTAGTAGAGAGCATGGTCTGAATGCAACAGAGAAGAGAGCACAGAGAAATTTAAGACCTTATTCACATCAGAAAGTGAAACAAGGAATCACAAACCAGGGCTTTTTTTTCCAGGATGGAAGTATGCTTCTGTCACACGTGTTTTGGGAAATAGAAGCCAAAAGAAAAAAAAGCAAAAGTGGTTTTGAATTTCTAGTATTGGTCAGCTTTGACTTGAGTAGGCTCAACTCCTTTTGAACTCAGACGACACACTGAGATGACGTCAGGTGTGAGAGGACCAACCTTGACTTCTGTTCTTGCCCCCTAAGCACGTAGGTGTGTGTGGCTCTGTAGTGCAGGTCAGAGAAGTTGAAATGGTTTCTTCTTGACCCTGGAGCTCAGACCACCTGAAGTTTTCTTCGTCTGTGATGATCAACTGCTGGTAAGTTCATCCAAAATATCTTAGAACATGATGTTAACTCAAAAAATTACAGATTCCCGACCTTATGACTTGCATTGCGTATGATGCTTTTCAGTGTGATAATTGCCAATTATAACCGTGACCCGCTGTTTTGCCAGGCGGGCAGCTCCTTCTTCTAAGCTGTCTCCTTTTATGGCAACTTTCATTTCATTCTTTCAGACTGTAACAGACTGAGTTTCTTTTCTATACTAGAAGCTTTACTTATATATTTAATGTTTGTCTTCTTATTGGGTTCAAAGGGAAGTGTATTAAATATGTAAAGCATTAAATATTTCACTATCTAAAAATGTGTGTCTAAGGGCACAAGAGAGAGACAGAGACAGAAGTAGAGAGAAGCAGAAAGACAAAGAGAGGGAGCCTTTGTCAGTGTGTGTTTAAGGGAGCTACATGGAGAGATTATTTTATTTCTAAGGTGGTCGAAAGTGCTGCAAACAATATAGGAACAGAAGCCTTGCTTACTAATGAGTAAGGAAAACTCCCTGAGTTCCTATGGCGTCCAGTCATTTTAAAGCTGAGTACATCTGTATGTAACTCTTTGCCACTTAGAAGTATGAAAAACACTTTCCCTTTTAAAAGTTAGCTCTCAAAGGTAAATGGATAATAATTGGTACAAAATGCAATATTGCCAAGTGGGGAAAAAGTAAAAGTTATAAAGAATAAGTAGAGTATGGGCTCATTTATATACTCCTATGATATGTGTGCATAGAAAAAAGAGCCAGATGCATATATATTGCAGAATTAATAGTTTTTCGGGCTCCGTTGGGATTATGGATGGTTGTAATTTTCTTTCCTTTGCTCAATAATAATGGCTTCTAAATGTTCAATAATGAACATCTTTTATTTTTTAATAAGAAAATGAGCAGAAAATAATTCTAAATCTTAACAAAGCTCAGAGAGAATAATTGAATATGTGTTACATCATTTCCCATGGTGGCAAATGTCTCTAGCTGTAGAAGGAAATCAATAACATGAGTGCAATTGGGCTATGTTTGGTATTTCATTCTCTTTTCTAGACACAAGTCCTCCTTTGGCTTTGCTATCTGTTCTGAGGATCTCCATAGGATTAAAAAAATGTTGGGGAAATAGGTGATGTAGGGCTTTTGGTAATGTAGGGCTATTCTATTCCTGGTGCACCAGAGGGAAGAGTGCCATGCCAGTAAGGCTGAAAATGAGGAATGAGCAAAGAGAGTTTGTGTCAACAACCATTCAGACAACTTTTTGTATAGATCAATTTATATGAAGGAGATTGTGATGGAGGGCATGGACTGGTGAAACTCAAGATTTCTCAACTCTGGCCCTATTGACAGTTTTTGGCTAATTAATTATTTGTTGATGGAAACTCTGGGCACCCCCAAATGGCTAACTCCCATTCTGGCTTCTACCTCTCAAATGGAACAACTCCCTTCAAATTATGACAGCCAAAAATGTGCCCAGATTCTTTCTAATATTCCTTAGAACACTATCACCACTAATGCAGATTGTCAACTTAATCAACACTTGCTGCAGTTTCTGTTAGTAAAAAGCCAGTAGTCACAACTGTATTCCAAGTAAGATTCAGAAGGGAGGGCCAGGGAATCTGAGAAACCTGTATTTTCATGCATTTAGAGCATTTATGGGAGTTCTGCATTCTTTTCTCCTTGTTGCCTAGAACTTAGTCTCACAGCTTTACTAACTGCATAGAAGACTGAAACTCTGCTTATTGTAAAGCACTTCATACTTCCAAATCCTTGGATGGGGTTGAACAAGAAAAGAAGAGGCAGCCGAATACTGTAATCATAGTCTTCTAAAATACATTATATACTATCAGAAGGGCACTTTTCTAAAGAGAAACCTTTGCTCATTACTAAAATATCAGGAAAAAGTTGTTATGTGATATATTCCACAAAATAAAGTAGTTAGAGTCTTAGTTTGGAAATAGTATCTAGGATACACACACACACACACACACACACACACACACACACACACACACATACACACACACATGAACATATATACACATAGGAATGTAGAATTATGAACATAAATACATTACTCACATGATGTGTATGAACATACACATTGATGTGCTTCTCGTGTTGGTCACAAACACACTCATGATAAGGTTTATTATTTTCAAACTTTAAAAACTATTAGAATAAGTTCTTGCCTCAAATATGCTCTGTTTTTGACTCACTTAACTATAGCACAGTGGCTTATATCAGTTAGATTTTTTTTTGAGCAGTACTTAAGCATTTCATCAACAGATATGACTGATACTAAATGGAACAGTATTGTAGGATCAATTGTTCTAAGTGGTGAAAAAGTTTTCAAGAATTACTGGGCCGGGGAGTTAGCTCAGTAGTTCCGGTGCCTGTCTTGCAAGCTCAAGGGCCTGGGTTCGATCCCCAGAAACCACATACAATACTGGGCATGGAGACACACCCCAGCAGCAACCAGTACCACATACCACAGTGCCGGGCATAGTGGCTCACACCTGTAATCCCAGCACTTGGGAGGCAGAGGCAGGAGGATTGCTGTGATGTGAGTTTGAGGCTGACCTCAAGGCCAGCCTGAAGTTTTCAAGAATTAGGTACCACCATATTTGAAGTTGAATTATTTTGCATTGGTTAGAGAGTTGTCAACACTTTGAAGAGGTAGAAGAGATACATAGTAAAGACCATTACTCAGGTGGGAAACAGATTTCTTTGATGTAATGCATGATGTATTTCTCACAAATGAGCTCTCACAGCAAAGTATTACTAACAGTATATTTTATAGATAGAAGAAATTGTTGGAAACACAACTCCAGGAAATTTTTTTAAATTCCCAATGTATATTATTGGAAGTGCATTTATATGAGGCTTGTGTTTAAACCGAATTATTTAAGCTCATAGATCTCTGAAGCTAAATAAACTATGATTCTAATCTACCTTGACCATAAGTCTTTCATTACAATTTGACTTTTTCTAAAAACTTTGATAAAGTCATGTAAAATTCCTTGGCATCTGTATTCATCATAAATTTATATAACCTGAGAATGTGTGTGTTGAATTCTTGTAGCAAAGGGTAAGTTAGTCTGGGTAAGCATTATTACCTATAGTCCAAAAAGAAATGTTTAAGTGTGAATTTAATTTAAAAGGACTTTTTGAGTTGAAAGTAGCACCTTTAGTTTCTATTAAACTCACTACCACAAATTTTACAGCAGAAAGGCACAATTCTCTGGATGCTTAGAAATGGTTGCTGAACTCTTGGTGGAAGCTCTGGCTTTTAAAGAATAAACAGTTTGATTTGGGCTAAAGGGAAGATTCGGCAAAGAAACACAGCTGGGGCATCTGTTCAAAGAGCATCAGTAAATGAACAGAAGAAAGATCACATTTGCTGGAATTTTCACAGCAAATAAAAGAGGTGACAACAGAGATTGCTGAAAGCAGTTGGCTGAGGAGTAGTGGCAGCCAGGCACTTAACTTTCAGTTCAAGTACTAAGTGTGCAAATTTGAAGATCTAGTTTCTGTTTGCTGACTTATTCTAAGGAGGTTTATCTGTGTTATGCCAACAATCACTGGCCCAGCCTGCTGATGTTACTTAATTAGCATTTTTAAGAAAAGTCTAAAGAGCAGCAAAAAAGAATGTTAATCTAGATGTTGGTCTGTTTTTCGGTATGGTGTGTGGCTAATCCTTACCATGTTATAATTAATGTGAATTCTCCCTCAACTGGACACAAAAGCCATAACCAACACCTTTTGGGTATTTTCATCTCTATGAAGAGGGAATTCTTGAGATCTTCACTTAGTAAAAAGCTAACCTCAAAATCCTTCAGGCCTTTGGAAATAGATGACTTCTTTACACACAATAATTCTCTTTTCTGTGGGAGAATGTTCCAACATCCCCAGTAAAAGTCTTATACTGTAGGTAGCATGAATCTGTATGTGCCCTGTATAAGTATCCTACACACACTATGACAAAGTACAGAAATTAAAAAGAATAACAAGGAATAAATTAAATAATATTTATCTAGTGGTGGTGAGCAGACAATATAGACAGTGTGGATACGCTGGACCCAGGGTGATTTATACCTCCAGTGTGATTGAATAGGACAGTGTAAGATTTCATCATGCAACTCAAGGTACAATACAATTTCAAACTTATGATGTGGTATTTCTGATTATTTCCAGTTAATACTGTCAGGCCACAGTTAACTGAGAGTGATTAAAATGGCCAAGTGAAATGTCAGATAGATGGTATATTAGTGTTTTGTTCTGTGGTAGAACAGAAGCACAGAGGCAGGATTTATCATGTGTAGGTACAGATTCCCTGTGATGAATATGAATGATATCCTTATGTATACATAAAATGTACCAGTAAATGTTTTGCTATTAAAAAAGAAATTTAGAGAAGACCATATATACATATATATGTGTGTATATATATGTATATGTACATATATACATATTAAATATATATTATTTATGTATAATATTTATATATTATATAATGTAATATATAAATATAAATATATATATATATATATTTATTAAAAGATTTACTAGGCCAGCTTCCAGAATCAAAAGAGTCACAGAGGCTGCCCTTGGGCTTAGAGGCAGAGAATCTAAAATGGCGGTCAATGTTCTGGAGTGCTCCAGGAACCAAAACAATTGAACATATAATGCATAGAAGCTCACTGTAATCACCAGAGCAAATCTATGTTGGAAGGCTGTGTGGACCAATGAGTTTGTATCTGCATTGGAGCACTGAAGACTCAGGGCTGGAAGAAAAAAGAAATTAGAGACCAACGTCCAAAGGCAGTGGTGTAGTGAAGACTGAAATTTCTTCAAAAAGAGTACACTGCTTTTCTTTCCCTTTTTATTCTGTCTTCTGGGGTGAGTCTCTCCACTTCAATTTGCTAGACTACATGTCAGTCATCTACAGATAGACCCCAAACTACTAATGGTTCTTATGTTACGATGACATATCACCTTCAGTGATCACAGTGGGATCCTATGGTAGTATAAAGGAAGAAGATATTGGAAATCAGTATGGAAATCTGGACCACCTTAGATGTAATAGACCATAATTTAATATTTAGTAGACCTTGATTTATCTCACTGAAGAAAATATAGAGCTAGACGTAAGGTTCTTTGGATTCTATTATAAATTAAATTATCACTCAGATATGTTCATTGATGTTGGGAAGAGTACATTTGCCCTCTTCCTTGATTTGGCATGGCTGTATGACATATTGGTAGGATGAAAGTAAAGGGAAGTTTGTCAGAGGCTAGAAGTACACCTGCATGTGTGGATTTACCTACTGTGTCCTTACCTTTCTGCATGAAATGCTACATTTGGCTGAGCCTTTTGCTCAGCTCCTTTTGAGAAACTAGTGGAATTTCCCTGAATTGAATCTAGGTTCTAGAATCTATCTCCAATGAAACCAGCAAAATGGAAGCCAATAAACAAGACAAAATCAACAAATAAGTGCTCCCACGTGAACTACTGACATTCTTCCACTCATGGACATACCTTAGCTAAATATGTCATGTGGATTGTATTCCAGTGTTGGGAACAGTTGGGGTGCAAGGAGAAACATTTCTTCCTCTTCATCTCCAAATATTGACATGGCCAACATTGTGGTGCTGAGGGTGATGCTTTGCTTTTGCTTTATTACATGCAAAAGTAGAAAGAGGTGCCAAAGGGCAAAGAAGATACTATGTGAGAATGTGTTTGGATAGCAGTTATTAGTGTGATTGAAATTGGAGTTGAAGAAGTCGGTCCAGGATTATTTCCCGGAACAGGATATGAAGTTTAATGGATATTATATTTGGCTTACATGTATTTGTTTTACATGTTTGTACCTTTTCTCACCAAATCATAAATTGCATGCGTAAATTTTTCCTGAATAATAATTTAGCAGCAGCTTTCAACAAGGGCTGTCTATAGCACAAAGTTAATCTTAGCTTTGGTAAGGTGTACATGTGTAGAAACACTGTCACTGTTGACTGTTCTGCTTGCCTCCTTTCCTCTCATCACCCCTTAGCCTGTGTGCAATATGAAACTTTGTTCCTGTGGTAGGTGACCACATTCTAAACCAATAAAAGTTGGCCCCTTTTCTACATATTTCCCATATAGACTCTTCTAACCAAAATAGTAGCTAAAATGACATTAACCATCTTTCAGCTTGACAAAGATACAAAATATAGACCTTTTTTTTCCTGACTCTAGGTCAATACCTACCTGTCTCTAAAGCACTTAGAAAACTTGTAACTGTAAATTTTTCTCTGGCTCTTTCAGGTGTTAGTCTTTGCCTGGGTTCTCACCAGTTGTGTAATCACTATTTGTGAATGTTAAAGTTTACATATAAATATGCAATATTTGAGACTGCAAGAGTCCAAGCTGTTAGGCTGAAGCAATATTCAATTTTTAGAAGTTTCAAAACCTGTTTTTAAGGCATAACCTCATGACCATTCAACAGTGAATGCTACTGGTTTTTTTTTTTTTTTTTTGAAGCCTTTAGACCTAACTGTCTGTATTCCTGTTAGTGTTTCTCTCTCTCTGGTTTTCCTAAAAGCCAACTGAATTTAGATCAACAGCTGCAGCATCACATGATCATTTACTTTTTTTTAAAAAAAATCTCAGCTCTGCAGATTTATCATCATTCACATAAAACTCTTTACCTATAGAAATGGAAATATTTAGTGGGGTGAGTTTTCATTTTTTGATCTCTGCATACGTTTTTCAGGATGGCCTCAGACTTGAAAGCATTTTTAAGTCTACAAAGACCTTGTGGAGGAATTGTTTTAAAGCTATTTGTAACCTTATAAAGTTTTTCATGAGACTGCATGGAGAATATGCTTAGAGCAAGAAATCTAAGAGAATTTCTCCACTCTGAATTGCTAGAGAAAACACTATATTTTTCAAGGTGGTTATTTCAATAGTGACGCTGCTGTTGGGGGAGGGTCTCTAGTTCAGGAAAGAGAAGTTCACTCTGATCAACAGGGGAAAAACAGCATCTTATTATCTTTATAGATATAACTACTTCCCTAGTCGATATCTCCACCAATTGATTATAACCAATGGACTTCAAAGTTTCCTGACTTATCTCCACACTGGATGTCAAGGTAGAAGTCTTGGTTCATGAGGTGCCAAGGAAGAGGGGCACAACTTGACACTTAGAATGTGCGTTCAGAAACTCTGATCAATTTTTAACTTAAAAAAATTGAATACAGGGCCAGAGATTTAGCTCAGTGGTTCCATAGCCTGCCTTGCAAGTGCAAGGGCTCGAGTTCCATCCCTGATAACCATGTACTACAATGCTGGGTATGGACACTCACACCCATCATTGGTCAGCACCACACACCACAGTGCCCAGCCTGGTGGCTCACACCTGTAATCCCAGCTGTCAGGAGGCAGAGGCAGGAGGACTGCTGTGAGTCTGAGTCTGAGCTCAGGGCCAACCTGAACTACAAAGCAAGATCCTGTCTAAAAAAAAAATTGAATACAGTGGAAGGCCCATTGCCATGAATGTACCTCAAAGGACTTTCCCTCACTTTGGACACACTTATTCCCATATTTGACTTATTCCACTATTTTGCTCTGAAGCAGTTCTGAAAGTGCTGTACTGTGCAGCATGTAGCTGTGCTATGATGACTGCCTCAGTATCTTCCATAGATTGAAAAAATTCAGTTTTTATGGGCAGTTTGACTTGGGGAACAGCCAGAAGTTGCATGGTGCCAGGTCTAGAGTATAAGATGGATGTGAACAGACTTTAATATTTTTGAGAGAAATTTTGGTGAAAGTTTTTTTTTTTTTAAGGTTTTTTGAGAGAAGGTCTAACTTTGTGGTTCAGGCTGGCCCTGAGCTCAGCCTCAAACTCACATCACAGCAATCTTCCTGCCTCTGCCTCCCGAGTGCTGGGATTACAGGCATGAGCCACCATGCCCGGCGCTGGTATGTGTTGCTTATTGCTGCTGGGGTGAGTCTCCATGCCCAGTATTGTTATGTGGTTACCAGGGATTGAACCCAGGTCCTTGTGCTTGCAAGACAGGCTCCAGAACCACTGATCTATATTCCTGGCCCTTGATTAAAGTTTTGAATCAACTCAGGATATCAAGGGCAGTGGTGATGTAGCTAGACAATCACAAAGGGAAATTCCAGAGGTATTTCTAGAGTTATGGGATAAGTGTGTTTTTAAAAAAGGGGATTATTTTGAGCTGGATTAATGATAATGTATTTTACTGTAATAATTTCACTTAAACATTTATAATAACTTTTGAGCGTGTCTTGTGTACTCAACTACCCCTTTCCTGCCAGAGAGAGAGAGAGAGGAGAGAGAGAGAGAGAGAGAGAGTCATCATTTCTACAGAAACTCTGTAATCTTCATTCTAATTAACAAGTCCTTAGGAGATAAGAAAAGAATGTTCAAAGAAGCCAGACAATGTCTCTATCTACTCAAATATATTTGTATTTGTCTTTAGACATAGTGCAGAACATTTTAGGCCTCTATTTGTCGATTTTCTTGTTACTTTGAAACACATTGCTAAGTTCTTATTTTGTCTTTTGTATCACCTCCAATTTCGCTAGAACTAAGTACACACACACACACACACACATGCACATACACATATGCAGGCACATGCACCCATGCACTCCAAAAGACTAACAAAAAAAAAAAGCATAGTCTTTATTCATAAGGAGCATCTCCTATTTATTTTCATTGTTCAAGTTGAACTAACGTACAAAAAGCTTGCAATTGAAGTTTTTTCTAATTTCTTAGTGTGAACTCTCACCTAAGTGCTGTGTCTGTGGTCTCCTCTTGGAAGTTGCTAGAGAAAGAAGGAAAAGAGGGTATGTCTTCTCCATTCTAGGAAAAGGTATTATTCTTTCTATTTTGCAAGTTTGTTTTTTTTTTTTGCATTTATCCTAGTCATTTTCATTTAGCTGACTGTAATTTTCTCTCCGTGGTTAAATTTGTTTTGTGTGTTAATATGGTCTGAATTTCCTCCTCGTCATTTTCCTGAAATTCATAGGAGAGAAGATTGTGGATGGTGGAACTACCATCCGACAGCACAGCTGACATCACAGGAGGCGCATAACATTGGAATCACACATGACACACTGAATTCAAAGCTCTGCTGAACCCTGACTCTGTGACTCCAGACAAGTGATTCATTCTGTGTTATTCTTCTCCCTCTCATCTTCAAAATGAGTGTAGCTCTACTGAGATATCATACTAGAGGTGTGAAAATAAAATAAAACTGTGAGCCTGTACAGGTGAAATCTATAAAATACACACAGATGCACAGGTATATAATCAGTAAAAAGTATATTAACATATGAGGGGGGAAAGTTTCTTAAAATTATCATCTACACAGTGCTCCACAATGCCTAATATTTTTATTTGGTTATTTAGTCAGTTAGTGCTTATGTTCTTCTATCCTTCAGAATGTAAATTCCATCACAAAAACAACTTTGCCTGCCTTATATTTTATTCCTGACTATAATCCCACATCCCATAATATCTCTTGGTATAATGGATGCCCCAAACATGCTTCCTGAATGCGTAAATGATTGGATGACAACTTTGTATGTAGATAGTGTTATGTTATAAAAGAAACTGTTCATATTAAAGAACTTTTTCCAATTTCTCTTGAGAGATTATTCATCTGCCTGTCTCATTACTGTTAGAAATTGGAATTTAAGAAGGCAGAGGTTTGTCTTGAAGAAAATCATGCTACGAAAGGAATGGAAGTACTTTCCTCAATTAGCTCCTCACCATAATCTTAACCCAAGCCTTTAAAATTTACTCTCATTTTGTACACTTAGAATTATATATGGTGTGTGTGTGTGTGTGTGTGTGTGTGTGTGTGTGTGTGTGTAATATCGTATATTGGATCTGAATCAGGAAAATGCTGCTATGATGTCTGCATGAAGGTGCTATAAAATTATGATTCTTGGGACAGTAAATGCCTTCTGCAGCCCCCATACATCAGCAGTTTCATGCATAAAGCACGAACGGGAAAATGCATACAGACATCTTAGTGTTTGATATCCACAAAGAGAGATGTCTTTGTCTTACTGGAAGTGGCACTGTTGAATATTCATGAGATAGATCCATTTTAACCCCCTGCAGGCACAAAATATTTGTATAAATATTAAGCCTTTGCATAATTATATGAGTGCAGACATTCCCTAGAGGTTAAATATGCTAGCATAATAAAAAGGATCTTGCCTTCCTGTAGATTTTTTATTAAATGAATTAAAATAATCAAATGGATATAAGCATCAAAGGAGAATATAACACAGTTCTTCAGGGTGGTCCAAAGGAGTATAACCAGAAATAGAACATTTTAAACCATGTTTTACTCTGAAGCAGTGCATTTAGAAGTGATTTCAACCTAAAACTCACAGTCTAATGAAATATATCAAACTGAAATTACCTTTCTGGGGACGTAATGAAAGTCTTATTTCTTGTAATGCTGAATGTGATTTTGACTCAAAACTCAATTCTTCTTAAATTTGGACTAAATATAGGAAGGCAAACAACAACAACACACCTCAGCAAAACAAAACAAAAACCAAAATAAAGCAATAAAGAGAAAAATAAGACAAAATACGTTGCTATTTTTGTTCTGTCTGTGATTGTTGGTGTGAAAACTTGGACAGGGAACCAAATGACTAAAATGATATATTTTGTCTTTTTAAAAAATATATCCCTCTATTTTCTTTCTTAGGTCTATGTATTAAGTCAATTTTTTGCATTTTAATTTTATTGGTGTAATTTAGATATATGTGATGGATGCATTCATCATAGAGAATTTGTTTCCATTTTTTCCTTCTTTTCTCGTTTTTTCCCTCCTACCCTTTCCCTCTGCATCCTCTCTAGTTTCCCCTTCCTTTTCAACATTTTTTCTGTGACAATAAATGTGTTATTATTTTAGCTCTCATTTATAACCAGGCATTAGAGTTCACAGCATTGAGATCACAAAATCTTATGGTTGAGATATTCAGTTTAATGATAATGGGGATGAGAAACAAATTAATTTATAATTACACTGTCTGCTCTGTTAACTAGAGTTAGTGCTCTGTATAGAGGGGGAATGGAGCTCAGAGACATCTAGCCAGAGCATTCTCCCAGAGGATGTTAAGCCTGGACTAACTGTCAAGGTTGTGCTGTTCTCCAAGTAAGTCATGGGCAGCAAAGCAGCATTCCTTAAAACAGAACCCAAAGTGTACAAGAGACTTTACAAGGAGGAAAAAATAAAGAACAAACAAACAAACAAACAAAAAACCACAAATGCCAAAAGGGAAATAATGAGAATCAAGTGTCATATTCTGGTACAAACTCTCAATGTTGAATGCAATGATGATTTGTATTCATAATGTACCAATACAGATTAAAAATAAATAAAAAAAGAAAAAAAATTAAAAGAAAAAGAAACTGCAGAATGTTTTCTGTGATTCTACAAGGAAACGTATTTTTGAGGAATGATGAAAGACCAAACAGAATCCAAACTAAGAGAAGCTTTGCCATGAGACTTTGGCCTGGCTCTTGTTAATGATGCTGCGAAGGAGTCTGGATATTCTAATAGTTATGAGGAAGACATTCTGAAGGACGATCAAATTGAAAACCAGTTGAGAGCCAGATGAATTAGGAGTTAAATGATAATGGTGTAAAGTAAAGTGGTTTCCAAAAGTATGGCAAAGAAAAAGGTGAGAAAGTGGGAGGAAGTTGAGTAAAGGTCTAGGATTTCTACAATGAATGATCCAAATTGTTTCAGCCTCTTATGGGAGAAAATTTTGATTACAAATTTTAATGAGTTTGACCTGATCTGTTTTTCATTTTGTTTTGTTGGAAGAGATTTTTTAAAGTTGATTTTATCTAAATGTAATGACAGCTAGAATAAATTTTCTGTACATCCTCTAAAATACTAAATTGTCTAGGTATAAAACTATAATTAGAAAAATTAAATTTATCCTAAGAATAATGTTAAGAGTATCTTTCTCTGGGCAGGAATGCATTCTTTTCTTTAATCATTTGATTTTTTTTCTGTTGCCTTTACTTTTCCAAATATTTTTATTTTCTTTCATTAGAAATGAGATGGTAGAAAAAATCTTGCCTTCCTCATAGGGTAACTATTCAAATTTCAGACTGTGATGAATGAATCTTCATTTTAAAACATAGTTTCAGCAATCAATGCCATGTATTTTGCAATATACATAAAAGCATACAATATACAAGCATAGCTATACTCTTTTGCATATAAGCTATGCACCGATAATTTGTGCATGAAGTTTTATGTAAGAAATCCAAGTGACTGGATCACACAAAGTTTAATAGATCCCTTTGAATTTGAGTGAGAAGAACTGAAAGAACAAGAATGATGAACAAACTCTGTAGGCTAAGTGTGATTTCAAAAGGTCTTTCTCCAATGTGTGGTTTTCATTTGTTTTTCTCACTAGTTCTGACCACATTGACTTCTAATTGTGTTCAGTTTCATACCTATGCATGCCAGATTTGTTCTAGAATTTGAATTAAATAGAAATCAATCATGTTTATTCATAAATTTATTTTCTCATATAACAACATAAGTCCTGGTATATTTACAGGTTACTTATATGAATGTCAATACATCCATTCAAGGTAATATGCTTCTGAGAGATATTTAAAATAAATGCTTTCATTACCATTTTACTTTTAGTTAATGATTAAGAATGTGTTGAAGTGGAATATGTGGGATTAGCCTGAGTGACTGGGCTTCTAGTGCGTCTCAGCCATTTACAAACCATATATTGGAAAAAATATTGTTTCCCTTCCCTGAGACTTGGTTTCTATATCTCTTAATGGAGATAGATAAGTTATTATGCAGGGGTGTTGGAAGAATGAAATAAAAATCTTGAAAGAAAGTTCATAATATACTAACGAGCTAGTGCAGGTGCTCAGTTAGCCTTTCTGGCTTCCTTATAGATTACCTCCTACAACAAATGCTGCTGGTGCTCTGGTCCAAGATTGGTGTTGTAGTGCTCATCTGGGAGATAACTCTATCTACAGATTATTTGGATATCTAGCTCTGGGGGGACATAGTTTTGACAAGATCTAGTGTCCATTAGTGGCCCTAGTCATTGTGGGCCAGATATACCTGATATCCTGCAAGTGACTATTCTACTGTTGAGACCCCAGCCTAGTGTCTTAGTCTCCTTCAAGGCAGTATGATACAGGGAGAAAAGAAGACACAAAGACTCCCAGAAAAATGGGGAACTGGGATGGACTACACCAGGCTCAGAGCCAGGACCCCAATCAAGCAAGGCCGTTATTTATTGATTACACAGCATGTGAAAAATAAGGTAGGGGCATATATATGGTATCTGGTTATATCAGCTGACACAGGCAAGACTTGTAGAAGAGAAGTAAAGCCTTCTTGCATAAAGAGTAGAACACACCCAAAGTAGGTCCATGGTTAACTAATAATCTACTAAAATAATTTAAAGAGGGGTGGCTCTTGGAAAGGAATGTGGTTTATAGGCATAGGGTCCTTGGCGACAGTGTTGTCTCATTTAAGAGCCCTGCAAGTTCACAGACCAGGACTTAGGTTTCTGCCACAGTTGCTGGAGGGCTGGGACTTCTGCTAGTTCATATGGTGTCCGACATGTTCCTGTGTGTCATGTAGGCTTCTGTTCCAGCTCCAAATACAACGTGGCCAATTGCAAGGAATGAATGCCTGTTCCGTATTACAGATTCCTCTGACTTCGATCAAGGGGGGTCTGCCACATTCTACTTGGTTTATTTATAATTATCTGAGAGTATTACATAACTCTAAGTTGCAAATAAAAATATTTTGCATAGCCTTAGCATGGAGTGAATTTTCCTTGCTCATAATCTTTATATAGTTGAAAAAAGATTTTATTGAATGGGAGGTTTCTTTATATAATTTGGGAAAATAAGGTGACTAATGAAAACCCTGACTTTCATATTTAAAATATTGCGGTACATTGGTTCATCAGCCCTTCTATTTGCAAAGTATTTGGTTCACAAATGGAAGCCTTTGGCAAAATTCTGTTTTCGTTTGCAAACTTCACTGAGTGATGAACCTCTTTCCAGCAAGAATACAAATGTGGCCATCCTCTCTGTAATCATGGAATGAATTAGGTTCAGGAAGTGAATTACTGTGAACTGTTCTCATTTTGTAATTTTCATGTTTTAAATTTTTAGATATAAGAACATCCCGTCACACAGAGTAAAACCTTAGTTTATGAGCATAATTTATCTCAAAATATGCTTGTAATCTAAAGCACTTACATATCAAAGCAAACTTCCCCATAACAAATAATTGAAACTCAGATGACTGGTTCTTCAAACCAAAAGTATTCACATAAAAATTATTATAATACTGTAATGTAATACAAAATAAAATATATAAAATAAAGAAAAATAAATTAACCTGTGCTTACCTTTGAAAAGCTTCATAGCTGGTATGAAGAGGACAGAGGGAGGAGGGATTGTGTAGGATGACTATCACTAGTGGAATCATTGCTATCTATTACTGGCTCAGTGAAATATTTTTACTTTTGTGCAGTTTTGCCAAGAAACCTTGTCCAGTGACACTTGCTTTTTCTCCTTTTGGGGATTTCGTGGAAATGTGACAATGTATAATTGTTATACAGATTTAGTACACACGCTACTGCAGCCTTGTTTAGGTCATGCTCTTCCACAACATTTTGCATCCTTTCCCACATTTTGTATATCTTCCCAATATCATTTGAGGTAAGGAATTCCTCCACCTGTTTTCCCTTCTTCTCTGCAGATGAGCCCTCTTCCACAATCTTGCTGTTGGCAGAAAATCAGCCCCAATTCCACAGCAATGGAGAGAAGAACCAAAAGCTCAGTAGTGGTCATGTGATATTGGATACCACACACTGCTCATGTTGTGAGGCGTAGTTTGTTTATGTAGTTAAAATGTGTCAGATATGTTTGCTGAATGTAATGTTCGACAATGTAGAACACTTGTGGGACAAGTTACTTGCAAACCAAGGTTTTACAGTATACAATATTGTTTAGATTGGTTTCCCAGAGGCTAGATCCCCAATACAGCAGTGTTCACGGATGAGGACTTCGGGCAGCAATTAGATAACAGTGGATTAATCCATTTCCAGGTTTAAAATTTGATGAGATGATGGAAATTTAGAGGGTGGGACACAGTTAAAGGGAGTGAGTCCTTAGTGCCTACCTTTGTGAGATCTAGTTCTCTTTTTTGGGTACATCTTAGTCATTTTCTTATCGCTGAAACACAATTTCAAATATCCTCAAATTATTATTATTATTATTATTATTATTATTATTATTATTATTATTATTATTATTATTATTTGAGACAGGGTCTTGCTTTGTAGTTCAGGCTGGCCCTGAGCTCAGCCTCAAATTCACATCACGGCAATCCTCCTGCCTCTGCCTCCTGAGTGCTGGGATTACAGGTGTGAGCCACCACGCCCGGCACTGTGGTCTGTGGTACTGGTTGCTGCTGGATGTGAGACTCCACACCCAGTATTGTATGTGGTTACTGGTGAATCGAACCTGGGTCTTTGTGCTTGCAAAACAGGCACTGGAACCACTGAGCTAAATCCCCGGCCCAAACACCCTCAAATTAAAGAAGCACTATTTTGGCTCACTGTCTGTAGTGATTTCAGGCCACACTCTGGTAGTTCCAAGGCAGAATAGCATGACAGAGAGGCATCAAAGAGCTTTTTACTTCATTATGTCTAAGAAGCAGATACAATCAAGGGAAGAGTCCAGAAGCAAGACAAACATTTCCAGGCCAGGCCTCTAGTGAGTTACCTCTTGGTGAGAACCTACTTCCTAACACCAAGCCAGTTACACTGCCCCAGAACCCAGGTACCTTGTAAGGTCCAGCCTATAATCACATGAACCTTTAGGGAGACATGTAGATATAAATCGTAACATTCCTTCCCTGGCCAAGAGACTCACGCCTATCTCTGTATTCAAATTGAATTTAGTCCATCTTTAAGAGTTGTCAAAGTCCTCACAGTTCCAACATTGTTGCATAGTTCATCTAAATATTTTCCGTTGTTACTTATGACACACTTAGCCATGAGGCCCTCTGACAATAATTTCTAAAAATGTTAAACACTTTTGACATATGATGAATGGCCTGGGATATTTTTATTCTGAAAGAAGGAACAGGGAAGTTGAAATAAGTTGGACCAAAAGAAGATCATGATGCAGTAGGCCAAATATTATATTCTGTAGTTCAGTGTCTGGCACCAGGACAAGTTGTGTCATGATGTAAACTCCAAAGTGCCGAGGTGGCCTCACCCCTGTTGTATTGCTTATGGCCCTTCGAACTTCTCCTTTGGGCTGGCTTTTCTCACCCCTTGTGGCTTTCATGAAGTCCTCCATATTCCTGGCTTCTACTACTTTCTGGGGTCTCTTCTGCATTTTTCATTTACTTTAATATTTCATGCTTTGCTCTACCAGGAGCATATTGCTTGGATTTCCAAGCCTTCCTCTAAAAAATCTGAAGCTTCCCCCTTTACATATCTCTAGCATTCTTCATGCTTATAAGAGAACAGAATCATGTGGAAGATGCCAGTGCCTGCCATGAGCTTCTGCATTAGCAAGGCCTCCTTAAATTACAAGTACAGAGGGAGGTCTCTGTATTCCAGGATGGTTGAGCACTCAAAAATCCAGATAGTAAATCTCTACCTGGCCCTTCTGAAGCAGAGTGACTTAGAATTCTCTTTCTAAAGCAAAGCCTTTCAGTTTTGCAACTGTGAGTTTTCTAGGAGTAAAATGTTGCTCAGTGCTACGATGGCCCCAAGCCATCATTTCCTAAGTCTGGTTGTAAAACACTTGACTTCTTCTGAATTTTAATCTTTTCGGCAAACAAACTCTCTCCTGCTCCAACTTAACAGCCTCTTCCTGTTGGGGAAAACTGAAACATTTTTAAATGGGCCTTTTGGTACCCATTTTGGGTGTAAATCTGATTAAAAGCAGTGAGCATTACACATAAACCACCCCAAATATGGGATCACTTTGAAATTTCCTCCTCTAGACTGATTCATGTGATGGCCTTAATCTCAGTCTTGTACTGTCTCAGGACATGAGCAAAATGCAGACAGACTTCCCGTCAGAGCATAACACACATGGACTGGAGTTCTTCCCAGCTGAAACCACCTGAGCCTGGTCTTTACTGTCTCCACTTCTGTCAGCATCCTAGTCTTCTGAACTCCTGTGGGAATCTCCTGTCCAGCTTGGCTTCCCACATAGTGTGGCTCCTCCAGCCATCATCTCCAAACCTTTCCAACTCTTCTTTCCAACCAGATCCAAAGGCTTTTGATCCACATGATCAAGTCCAGTTACAGCAATGATGTCACTTTTCCGATACCAACATGTGCTTTAGTTTCCTTGTCACAGAGACACAATCCCAGGCAAGCACAAGTTAAAGAAGGAAAGGTTTATTTTAGTTTATACTGGGTGGAGTTTTAAGGCTGTAGTCAGCAGGCCCTAGGGTAGAATGGCATGGCAGAGAGGCATAGCAGAGGAGAGCTGTTCTCAGCGAGAGCAAGAGATCATGGGAGGAGCCAGGAAGGAAGATAAATTGCGGCTATGTCCTTAGTGTCCCACCTCTTTACCTGGCCTCCTGGCTCACAGAAAGTCAGTTATAGGCCACTGTAGTCCAGTCTCCTTCTAAAGGCCTCACCTCCAGGAGCAGGAGACTCTTGGGGAACATCAAGAGAACATTCTTCTTCTTCACTTCCATGATGTCAATGACTTTGCTCACTACACCCTCCCTTCTCTGAGGCTGTGCCTCACTCACTGCAGGCCCACAAACAATGGAGCCATGAGACCATGGACTGAAATCTCAGGAACTGTGAGCCAAAGCCAACCCTCTTTTTTTTTTTTTTTTCAGATCATTGTGTCAGACATTTGTCACAGAGATGGAAAGCTAGCTGGTGCCTATGTTACCTATTCACTGTCCTGCAGAAGTGTAGATGAGTGATAGCTGTGAACTCCTAGACCAGGCCATTGACCTTATTTGATGCAGGCATTTTTGAGCAGGAATCAGGCCTAGCAATTCCTCAATTAGTAATCATGAGCTGTGCATAGCTGGCATTTTGGAATCCTGCCTCCTGTGCAAAGTTTGTTGGTGCCCTTTGACCTGCAAAGCGGTGACCCATGAGTTGTGCCTTCCAATTTCTGCTGATGTCACGCTCTTGGCTCCAGCATCTAAGAATTTGAAAGACCAGATGAAAAAAGCTTTACCAAAGAATTGCTTTTTAAGCCTTCCAGTCATCTCATTGCTGCATTATTTCCCTTTAGCCACCTCCATTTCTGTTCAGGTTTCCTCTGAAAGTGAAATTTAATCTGCTCAGTTTTATACAACTGCCTTGTCAGTTAAAATAACTTGCATTAAGTCATTTCAAGTCTCCCTAATTTCCTGTGAGAATAAGTATGACTTTTTCCATTTTGATGAGTAATATGAGACACAGCTTATAGCCAGTAAATTCTACAGCAATATTCGTAACTCCTCTGATTTATAGTTTAGTTTTTAATAATACAGTCTAGCAACCTATGTGACACTTTCATTACTGTCGACATGCTTGGGTTAAAGATGAAGCTTGAATGCTATAAAATGTCTTTTTAAAAATGTGGTAGTGGTAGTGCATACTTTGATTCTCAATTTTACAATTGTTTAAAAAATTCAAAGAATTCAAACTATAGTTTCTCTCCCTTTCCTGACAGTAAGGACATATATATAGTTGTACTTTTGCCAAAACACATATTAATGACACATACAAAAACAGAATTAGTTCAAAGTTTTTGCAGTAGTTTTAACAACTCAAAATGAGTTGAATTGTTTTCCTGCGTGGAGTTATTTTCACAAGATTTCTCTGTTGAGGAGTGTGTGTATATAAATAAGGACATGCATCTTTCCTTCAAAGTAAATATTCTCTACTTCTGGATATAGATACTTACTTATGCTTTATTTTCTCTTTTACAAAATAGTTAACGTTGAACTTTCCCTATCCTAGGACCTTTGCAAGGGCCAAAAGATGACTCTTTTAATTCTCTCTCTTGTGTATACTAATTGTAGTCCTTATTTTATAGCATTCTGAGTTCCTAAAAAGAAAGTACACTCCTTATATTAAATAAATGAAGCCCATTGTTTAAAATCTTTGAAAGCCTGAACTATTTTTGGAGAGAAAACTACTTAGCATAAGATTAATAGGCTAGGAGAATATCTTGTTGACTAATAAATTATATAACAGATAGTTAAGATAGAAACAGACGTAAAAGAAGATATGCCATTAGGAGGGGTTAGAATAACTCTCTGAGGAAGAGAAGGAAAGATTATTATTATTATTATTATTTGACATGGGGTTTCACTTTGTAGTTCAGGCTGGCCTTGAGTTCAGCTTTGATCTCACAGCAATCCTCCCGCCTCTGCCTCCCAAGTGCTGGGATTACAGACGTGAGCCACCATGCCTCACACTATAGCATGTGGTTCTGACTTCTGGTGGACGTGAGTCTTTATGTTTGGCATTGTAATATGTGTACTGAATATCAGATCTGGGCCCTTGCTCTTTCAAGGCAGGTGCTGGAACTATTGAGCTAAATCCCCATCTCTGGAAAGATAAATTTTAAAAATTATTTGACATATCTATGTGCGTGCGTGTGTGTTTGTGTATGTTTTTGCACACATGCGTGCATTTAACTGTGGTGAGTCCATTTCTTTATCTGAGGAAAATCAGTAATAATAATATCCCTTACATTGTTGCTTATGTTGAGAAGTATGTATATAAAGAGCCTTATTAATTATCTTTTGATGCTCTTGCATTTCTCTAAGGGGTGTATATTAGTATCAGATCAGAAATATACAATAACTGGCTTAGTAACTTAGGAATACTCAGAAGTCAATATTGTAATTGCATAAAACTTAAAAAGAAATAATAGAAATTGGGGAAATAGATAACAGGTGAAGTGGTTGGGAAGCCAAGAATAGATATTTTTTTAATGTAGTTATGAAAAGTGCACCTGCATTTAATACTGGCTCTGCTGACACTTTTGCCATGATTTTTTTGTATGTTTTACAAAGGATAAAGAAGAGTTCAAGTCAACTCCAGTGGCTTTCTATTCACTTATATGAATTTTTCATTAAAAGACTGAACAGATTTGAGGACTTGAGAATCTTGCTCAGTTCCACAAGGTTTTAGTATGGTACTTGATATTATGTAATTATTTTCAGGAATTAGGAATCTGGAAAATTGTAAGCACCTTAAAAGTAGAAGCCTTTGTCCTTTAAAATGAAAAATTTACTTGTCAATATCAGGTGTAAATATTGGTTTGATCTTCATTGTATCTCTGTACTATGCAGCCCTGTTATTCCCTCCTTGCTAACAAGAAATCACTCAGTAAACATTCCATTTTTGTTTGCCTTCCAAGAAAATTTCAAACTTTGCTCAGTCTTTTACCTTAGAATTCTTCCCTTTCATCCCTCAGGACACTAACTGACTTTAGATACTATCAGAAAAAATGTCAGCAAATTTTTCCTGCTTTGTAAAATTCCAGAGGTGCAGAATTGCTATTTTTTTGGAATGTGGATGTTTGTGTCATGGGTTGAAAGAAAGTGGAGGAAACATAGGCAGAGTGGCCTTAATATAACTAAATTATCATGCTACATCTGGATAAAAGAGATTTTTATTTCCTTTAAATCCTTGTGTGCCGACCTTGTTGAGTTTCAAGTAAAAACACTTATTTGGGTTGAAAACTCATTTGAATCATGTCAAGCTTACAAGATCGGATTGGAGGATTTCATTTTATTATCAATACAGACCTCAGGTGGACCCTGATCATTTATTGAAGATCGTAATTCCAAGGAAAGAGACCTGACAGCACTTGAACTTTTGTTAAAGGGAGGAAATAAGTTCTGATTCTAGTGTCATTAAGCAAAGAATGACTTGATTTTTAACAGAAATCATGTGAATGATATTTTCAAGTCATGAAACAGCAGGTATAAAGAACCTTCCTCGTAACAGCAATTACATTTACTGCACTTATAGCACTTAGAGACAGCAGGCGATTCTGCTTTTGTGCCCTGGTTTTGCACATTAGCTAAAACGTTTGAATTATTATGGCTTTAAGAACCAACCAAACAAACAAAAAGCATCCTCAATGACTGTGCTTCTAGTGTCTAGATTGTTCTCTTGTTGTTATTATATCCCTTATGTGGCAGTCATTTTAAAATTTCAGTTTATTTATTCATTTGAAAACTCTGTGGTATTGTTCATTGGGATTTGACTCACTGATTTCCAAAGTGTAGGAGAGGGGGTATCACTTTAAAGTAAAGCTACAAAGTAAAATAGAACAAAAAAATAAAGCAATAGTACAGTATTACATACGTTGAATTGGTATTTGCCCCAAGTAAAAACTATCTACTGAATTGTCTATAAAAATTATAAATGAATGTTCCTAATTAAAAAGGTAGGCATGAGATGATTCAAAGAGTCATTTGGCTATGAAAGTACATGAATCTGTAAAGAGAACATTATTTTCCATTTCCTGGGCTTATTTGGGAAGAAGTTATGAACTACCACATTTCTTATCTATCACCATGAATCAAGTAAAGCTTTTCATAAATTGTCTTCAGTATTACCAGGGCTTTATAGGGCATCAGTGTGATCAGGTAAAGGCAAGTATATTAGCAAAACTGCACAGATTTGAAAGTGTTAAGCTATCAGTGGGCTACAGGGAGCTGAAAAAGATATTCGAGATCCAGTCGGTTGTAGACACTGTTCTTGGATCATTGATTTAGCCCCATTCAGCTTTCATGTGTTCTGAAAACAACACAGACAGATTACACCAAACTCTCTGTTTTGTGTGCAGGCTGGCAGTGTTATTGCAGCAAGAAGTGGTTTCTTAAAAACACTTGCCTCTCTAGCGTGTAGGCCACCAGCTTTGGCAAAACAGGCCACTCTCATAAGTCCTCTTGCATTTTGCAGTGTTGTGTAGTGAACTGGAAATCAAAACATAAGACCTTTCTAGCAGTAAAGTGCCTTCCAACTAATGCCTAAATATGCTAGTATTCAATGAACAGAAATAATCTGAAAGTCAGACTATCACTAATGTCTCGATGAGTGAGCTCACTCAGCTGTCTCTGAATATACGTTCATCATTTCTATTTGCTAACACAGTTATTTGGAGTAGAATATAGTACTTCTCAAAAAAAATCAAAACATTAAAATGATTTCATTTTGCTAATAAATCCAAGGGAATAAATATTCAAGTTAAGAAGTGATGCATTTGAGTGCTCTGGAAATCTCTCACAAGAGATGGAATGCCCCTTATAATTCCCTTTTACCTCACATTCAACAATAACTGTTATTTTTGTTAATTATGATTATGTTTCTGTGTTCTTTTTCATCCACTCTCCTAAACACATGCCCTGAAACACTAACATTTGTTTGTCCTTGGTGTTTAAATTCAGTCAAATAGAACCGTATCTTTTCTTGTGTTTGGCTTCTTTAAATTATTGTTTTTGAAATCTGTTGTATTTTGTGAGTAGCATTTAATTTTCATTGAGCTTCAATATTCTGTTATATGGTTTGTTCACAATTTATACCTTTCTCTTTTGTTAGTGAATACCTTAATAATTTCCAGCTTTGGAGATTTTATTAGTCCATGTTCTTCAGAAGAATGGAGCCTGTTCAGTGTGTATCCATATAGAGAAGGAGGTAGAGAGGAGAACGGGTTAGCTGATTGGGTCATGTGATTTGGGAAGAGTTTGGAAGTAGAAAAGCGAGTAGAAAAGCAGGCTGGAGACTCAAGGAAAGATGTGTTGTCTTTTTCTAATGATACGTTAGAGGTAAAATTCCTTCCTCTTGAGTATCTGTCTTTTCTCCAGGGATATTATAAAGGTAACTCTGTCTCCTCACATACATTTTCATCACAATTAGAGATACAGTCTCAGCAACACCTAGACTGGTATTTGACCTGAAACAACTTAAAAGGCCAACACTAATTTACTGTAAAAATATCTATCATGGAGCTATTAAGAAATATGCTGTCATATACATAATGAAATCTATTTTGATGAACATAGGGTTTTTTATGAAAAAAAAATAGGGATGAAATGGAATAGTGCCAAACTGTTTCCCCAAGTTACAGTACTAAACCCACCCCACTATCATGGGAAGACAAGTATTACTGTGTATTCTTTATTCTAGGTGGTTACTCACTTCTTTTGCTTTTTGTGTTATATTTTATTGCCTGACTGTAGTAGAATTTATTTATCTTTTCAGCAAGTGATGAACATCTTGACTATGTCTAAGTTTTGACCATGATGAATAAAGCTCCTATAAACATATATAGGCAAGCTTTTTCCTGACCATAACTTTTAAAAATCTCTGGATAAATTTGAGGAATTCTACTCCTTAAGATTGGAGAACTATATTGAGATTT